>BHFT01014318.1:0-22106 GCA_004320025.1 Laticauda laticaudata
GGTTATGCAAATTTTTGCCCCTTTTGAGAGCGGACAACAACGGATGGAACATTTTGCTCGTCCGTTGTGTCCTTTTTGCATCCGTTGGCCAGTGTGACATGGGCTTAATGAAGTGAAAATCTTTTTGGAAATATAAAACTGTGTATGGTGTAATGATTTTCCTAGAAGAATAAATATTTAGGCATTCATTTGGAAGATAATTTCAATATGGGTTGCTGGATGTACCTTGTCAGTTGGCACCTGTCTGTATAAGGGTACTTACTTGTAGTGCAATCATCTAATTAGCAGTAATGGTTGTGCTTGGTCTTTAATAACACAACTTTGTTATACTTTGAGTGAGTGCAGTATTTAATCACATCTCCTGCATCTCGGTGCTTTAGTTTGTCATGCCTTGATAAATTGGTTCTGCTCTCTGAAGCTCCAGGGTTTCAGCCTCAGCAGACACTGCAAATGCTTGAGAAGCTAATGACAGGTTTTTAAATACTTGCTTAGTTTTTGCCCCTTCTCTTTCCACTAATAAACCTGGTATCTTGCTGACATAGACAAGGAAAGACAGAGAAAGTGGACCTAGAGATTTAATATTTTATCTTGCCTGAAGGGAAAAATGCCTTCTTAGAGACATTCAGTGTCATTCAGTGGAATTCTTACCACAGAGCAGGAATTTATCCAGAGGGCATGAGAAACAGTATACCTCTTCTTGCAGTATTAATCTAGACTGTTGACAACATAGAAACATTCTTCCAATAGTGGAACAAGAACACCAACAAAACTGGTGTGGCAATTTAAGGGAAATTAAATTGATTTGGCAATTTAAGGGAAATCTGATATTTCAGACTTCTTTCTATTTCAGTGGTACAATTTGTATTGATCATAAATCTAAGGTATAGAAAGATTCAATTGGTATGATTGGTCATGTTCATTCTGGGTGTGTTTTTGGAAAATGATCAATAACTTCAGCACATGCTTTAATAGCCCCAGATTTACAGATAGTAGGTTTTCAAAATGTACTGTGATTTTGAATAATATAAACTTAAAAAAAATTAAAGCTCTTCAAATGTTGAAAGGCAATATAGAAGTGGTTGAGTGCTCATCTGAAACCTGTCAATTTACTTTCTGCCCTTTCTTATTTGAGTTGATTAATTGGTTGGCTTCATAAAAACTTGAATAGGGTTTCCCTAAAAAAGAGAAAGAACCACTGTACATTCAGAAGTTCATTTTTGTTGCCTTTTACATTTCTTAAAACTAAATGACTATAATGACTATAATGCAGTTTAAATTAAGCACTTTGCTGGCTTTTTCTGTTAATTCAGTTTTCATTTGTGTAACAGTGATTCTCACTAACTGCTTTTGAGAAGAGAAATAGCTGATAAAAATAACTGATCCTATCATTACATCTTTCAACCATTGTCACACAGAAAGAATCTTATTAATACAGAGATGTCATGCATATCTACATGCATGCATGTACATTTTATATATACATACTAGCACTGATGCTACCTAGTTTGCATAATGAAACATCTGCAAGAAAACAACCAAGCTCTTCATATCAACATTGAGCTATAAATATTCTCCTTTATTAGTAAGACATACTGTTTGTCAACCCAATGAGAAATAGTAGATCTGTAAACTGATTGCACAGAACAGAACCTTCATGGAGTCCTGAGATCTTGCAAATCTAGTTTGGCTTGAGTTTTCCTCCTTCCTATATCCAGGTGGTCAGGAAGGAAGCCAGTTTGAATCTAAATAACACTATTCCCAGTGGTGGGATTCAAATAGTGTAACAACCGGTTTGCCTCACACATGTGTGCAGCTTGAAATTCACCCATTTTCAGCTCTAAAACATACCTTCTACTGCAGCCTCAGTGAGTAAAACAGCTGAGGTGCGGCAATCCGCTGTGCCCTGCGAATCAACTAGGCTGCAAAACATAGAAATGTAGGACAGACAAGGGCAGAGGTGGGTGAGTGGGGCCAACTGATTACTGGAACTAAGGGTTTACCCAAACTGGTCTGAACCAATAGCATCCCACACCTGCCCCAGAGCTTAAGAAAGGCTTCTGCTATTGTTATTTCTGTAATGGCTTCTGAATATCCCATTCAAGTCTATCTACATTACTCCTGTCTTTTCCAACAGGAAAGGGAAAAAAGGAGGAAAAAGCAGGAAGGAGAAGAGATGACTGAGTAGACAATAAAAATATATAAAGGAAGCCTATTTATATATTACACAAAAGGATATATTCTACACTGTTCAACTATTTACAAAGTCTGCACTACTATTACTGTTAATCTTCTCATCACTCCTTATTGCCCATCTCCTCCCACTTGTGTCTGTATGACTGTAACTTTATCTCTTGTATCTTTATGATTTATATTGGTTTGATTGCTTATTGTACCCTATAACTATCATTAAGTGTTGTACCTTATGATTCTTGACCCTTGACGAATGTATCTTTTCTTTTATGTATACAGAGAGCATTTGCACCAAAACAAATTCCTTGTGTGTCCAATCACACTTGGCCAATAAAGATTCTATTCATCAGGCAACTAGCCCCACTAAAAAGCAATCAATTGTGAGATAATACCTTTTTAATTATCTATCACTGGTACCAAAATATCTATGATCATGTATCTTTCCTATCCACTTCTAACCCTTTCCCTTCATGAAACTTTTGGGAAATAAAATCATCTTATCAGACTAGAATTCACTAACATATTTAGTATTTTACACAGTGCTTACCTAAAGAAAAAATTACAATTTATAAGGACTCTCTTATAGTGACTTTTGCATCTTAAAAAAAATGAAAGTGAAGAAAATCATTTGATCCTTGTAAATGTATGGCAGTTCTCATTGCCTTAATTCTTTTATTACACACATGCACAAAAGATATTGATGCTTAAAAACTAGGTGTTTAGAAATGTTGTACTTATAGCAATAAACTGTACTCAGACAGGATTCTCTAAGACAATAGGTAAAGGGTAGATGGGATAAATTTATCTACTGTAGCAATCCATTAAGCAGACTTGTATGCCAGACCTGTGTACATAAGCTATTTTTGTAATTTCAACACATTCCATCCAAGCTTTTATTTCATTAACCTAATTTAACAAGAAAGAAATCCAATAACAAGAGCTAACATTGAAGAATTATTTCCCCAGAGAAAGTTAACGATACTTTAACATCAAGTAAGAATATGTAAAAAATGGATTATGCCTTTCTATAAAGGAAGCAAGGAGGAAAAAGTCCTATGTCATATACAAGCAGTTCATCACTTACTCTGTTTTATAACAAAAGGTGGAGTGTTAGTGGTTCTTATAAGTGGCCTACGTAACGTGAATATTCATTATTTGTTAAGGTTAAACATTTTTTTTCCCTGCCAAGATGGTGCCGATGACGGCTGCCTCAGTGAAATGCTCTCTAATGGTTTCTTTATTCCTTATTATTATCTGCAATTCACTGAGGATTTCATTCTCACGAGACCATCTGCTAAGAATTAGGCAATGTTTCCTTAAGGAGCAGCTTTCTGATTCCCCACCTCCACCTGTCTTTGTAAATGCGGAGGACATTCTAACCAATTCCCCGGTGCTATGGATTACAACAAAGAAAGCAAAGAAGTGACCACACCAGAAGAGGGGATAAGGTAAACGAGTGGGAATTTTAAGCAGACTAAGGAGTAGGGGAAAAAAAACTCCTCTCCCTTCAATCTTTTTAATTTATGCTCACTGGCTAACAAGATGGATGAAATTCATCTCTTAAATAGATGGAATTCTGATTTTTATAATTCAGCTGTTCTTTGTTTACTTGAAACCTGCTTAATTCACAATTAATGGGGACAACACCATATACATCCAGGATTTTGGACATTTAGATCAACAAAATTGAAGAGACATGAGGTAAAACAAAGGGTGGAGGGTTATGCTTATATATCAACAACAGCTGCCTCAGGATATAACTATAATATAATGTTTTGTGCTGAAAATATGAGTCTTTACACATCAACTACAACCGATTTTACTCTCCACATGAGTTCTCCTCATTTTCTTCTAATAGCTGTGTATGTCCTCCGCAAGCCTGTGTAAACAAGGCGTTTACTAACTCTTGCTGATCACAATTTTGGAGCTGAAGCAAACACCCAGATTCCCTTCCATCATTTTAGGAGATTTGCAAATCAAGCAAATTTAAGGAAAGAGCTCCCAAAATATTTCCAGCATGTAAATTGTCCCCAGAGGCAAAAATACTTTAGACACTGCTACACAACGTAAAAGATGCTTATAGGTCTTTACCATGAGCAGCTGTGGGACACTCTGACCACTGCATGATTCACCTTTGTACCTGTCTACAGACAAAGACTTAAAACCATTAACGCAACAATTTAAATCAGTGAAGACTTGTCGAATGAGACAAAGCTGAAACTCCAGGCCTGCCTTGATACACTGTTTGGAATGCTTTTGAAGATGCCTCTTGCAGACCTAGATGAGCTCACAGATACGTAACATCATATGTTAGCTGTTCTTGCCGAAGACTTATGTGTACCAACAAGGAACCTGCAAATATATAGCAACAATAAACCTTGGGTCACAGCTAACTATAAGCAACTACGTCACTCCAAGAAGACACCTAAAGAAGGTGACAGAATGCTATACAATCAGTCCAGAAACATATTACAGAAGAGATCAAGCAGCAAAAAGAAGCTACTCTGAAAAGTTAAGAATCAATTCTCACAAATGAACCAGCAAACATGTGGAAACTCCTTAAAAACATCACTGGCTTCAGCAAACTCCTTCCCAGGTGGAAGGAAATCAGCAACTAGCATTGACCTGAATGTGTTTTACTGCAGGTTTGAGAAAAAAAAAACTACAGCACCTATCTCCACAACTCACATCTCAACACCAACACAGCCAACCTCCTACAACTGGCCCAATCCATTGGGTTCACAACCTCTGGTGATGCACAGAAAAGAGAAGTGCAGAAATTATTACGCAGACAGAAGCCAGGAAAACCACCAGGGCCAGAAAAGATAACTCCTTCTTGCTTAAAAGTGTCTGTGCTGACAAATTGGCCCCCATCTTCACCCGAATCTTCAATAGATCACTAGAGATGTGCTATGTTCTTCCTGCTTCTAAACGCTCTACCATCATACCCAGTGCCAAAGAAGCCTCCATCAAGGAACTGAATGACTAAGACTAGTTGCTCTAACATCTGTAGTTATGAAAATCTTTGA
The DNA here is from genome assembly GCA_004320025.1 of Laticauda laticaudata. NCBI lineage: Eukaryota > Metazoa > Chordata > Lepidosauria > Squamata > Elapidae > Laticauda > Laticauda laticaudata. The sequence continues at coordinate 5,220 of BHFT01014318.1, forward strand.
AAGGCTGTCCCACCTGAAAACCATCAGAGACATCGCTGTTAGACCATGGCAGTTTGCAATACCAGCAAATAGATTTGACAGATAATGCTGTTAACATGGCTCTGCATTACATCCTACAGCATCTTGAATCTCAAATACATACGGCAAGGGTCCTCTTTGTAGACTTCAAGTCAACATCAATACCATCATTCCAGACACTCTTCTAAGTAAATTAAACAACCAGCAGTTGGTTTAACCTAACAGACAGGAAGCAGCAGGTGAAGCTAGGCGGAATCACATCGGTACCTGTACAATCAGCACAGGGCCCCCAAGGCTGTGTGCTATCTCTACTTTCTTCTCCCTATATACCAATGACTGAATCGCAAACGTTCCATTTATTAAAATTATGAAGTTTGCTGATGACAACAACAGTGATTGGTCTCATTCGAGACACACAATGAATCTGCATATCAGACAGGAGGTTATACACTTGCCTTTGGTGTTAACCAGAACAATTGGAACTGAACCCATCAAAATTGTAGAGAATGGTGGGTTTTTTATTTTTTTTTCCCAAAAATTTATTGATTTTTAAAACAAACATATACAAACAAACACATAACATAAAACATAAAACATCTTTTTTTGAAAGCAGCTTGATCCGGGTTACATTTCTTTGTACAGATATAAATTCAATTCATGCTCACTTTTACATACTATTCCATATCTTATTTACCATTCTACATTTCATATACCTTCTCCTCTTTTCACTCTCTTATTCTATTTTATTTTTTCATTCTCAATTTAAATCATTATAATTATCCTTTGTCTGTCCTGTTTTAGCTGTCTATTATCTTTCTCATTAACACAAAATTTTCCTGTAATCACTAATTGGAGTATGACGCCTTTATATCTTTCCCCTAATTTAACACTTAAAATAAATACATACTTTCATTTGGATTCTGCTTAGTACATTCTGAAGCTACGCACTATATTTTAAAAAAAAGAAAAAATTATAAATATATAATATAATTAAAAACAACAATCCATACCAATTGACTCTATATGTTGAAATTTAATATTCATTTAATCTTAAACATTTTTATATATTTCTTTTTCAATAAAGAGTTCATGCTTCATGTGGGAACACTTATTAATTTTACACTATTAGTTACTCCCCCCCCCATTCACTTATATTTTAAACTTATTAATTAAAATGTTCCCATTCCTTCTTCTTAATTCAATTCTCTCATTATTCATTTCATTTATTTTGTTCAAATAAAAGAAGAGATTTTCTCTAACTTACATTAAGTAGTTTTAACCTATTTTATAATCATTATGTTGTTCCAATTTTCTAACATTATTTTCTAATACAAAACAACAATAGTCTTATGTACTGGTTTTACAGAATCTCTTTTTCAATTATATTTTTACCCATTATCTCTAAATAACCCAGTTTTCTTTACAATTGTTTCAAACCTTTGTAGCTTCTCTTCCCTTCCTCCCTCCCTTGCTTTTCCACTCTACCCTTTTTTACCCCCTTGTCTCTTCTCTTCATTTTTCCCTACTGTGTTCCTCTTTTCTGTTGCTTTAATATTCATTTTACATCTTAAACATTTTTATATATTCCTTTTCAAATAGGTATCATGCTTCTATGGAACACTTTATTAATTTTACGTAGTTACGTCCTCCCTATTTCACTTATATTTTAAGACATTATGTAATTAAAATGTTCCCATTCCTTCTTAATTCAGTTCTCTCATAATTTATTTCATTTATTTTGTTTTAAAAAAAATCACTAAATTACGTTGAATTATTTTTATAATCATATGTTGTTCCAATTTTTTAACATTATTTCTAATGAAAATACACAATACAGTCTTATGTACTTTTGTAGAATCTCTTTTTTTAGTTATATTTTTACCCATTATCTCGAAATAGTACTTTCTTTATATCTTCTTTCAAACCTTTTCTTCCCTTTCCTTCCTCCCTTGCTTCTCCACCTACCCTTTTTACCCCTTGTCTCTTAATATTCATTTCCCTTCTTCTGTATTCCTCTTTTCTGTTACTTTCTAACATTATATCTACTTTTCACCTTATTTTTCCCTTTTCTGGTTTTTTTGGGGTCTTAAATTCTCCATTCTCTTTCCCCCCTCTTCCCCTTTTTTGCCACCAGATAAAGTTACTTTGTTTCATTAAGCATGGCTTTTCTTTGTCTTCCCGCATCTTCTTGTTCATTGTAGTTTCTCAGAAAGTTAGAAAAATCGGCCATTTCTACAAAGTGAAAAAACGGAGCCAAAAGAACCCTTCTCTTCTTGTTCCTCTTCTTTATATTTTTTTTGATCCATTTTCAGTTCATCCAGAGTAATGCCATGATTAAAAAAATAAGATAACCACCCAAATTTTTTAATCCTCTAATATGATTTCCAAGAGTCCAAGTCACTAGAGTAGTCCAAATACAACATCAAGCTGTTTCATTTAACACTTTGCTACTTTTTTCAACTTTCTCTTCCTGGGTTGCAAATTCAGTTTTACAAGAGTTCCAATTTTCAAATTTATCTCTTAGAGTCTTTGTTAAATTTAGTTTTAATCTTTTAGATTCGAAACAGTCTCCCTCCAGCAAATCTTACTCTCTATTCATTTTTCACTCTCCACTTGCACCTAAAGCCTGTCACACCGAACAACGGATGCAAAGAGATGTAAAACGAGCAGAAAACCTTGCCATCCGTTCGAAACCACGATGTATCTCACTGCTCCATTTTGGCTTCCTCTACTATCCGTTCCAGCATTCCGTCTATGATGTCACCGCTCAAAGTTTTGGCTGCCATAAAGACTTTGCGCAGAAAACTTATCCAGTCGTCCATTCTGCATCAGCTAACATCCGCTACGCATCCGTTACGCATCCGTTATGCTAATCCGCGATATCCGCCAGGCATCGCTGCATCCGCACAACTCATCTATCCCCCGGCAGGGAGGAAGCGGAACTGACGATGGACACGGATGCAGAACGGAATGCAGAATGGATGTCAAGTTTGGACAACAAAGCGTTTAAAATGGAAAAAGTTCGCACGAGGGGATCTATCTAGGATATTAAGGATGTCCAAGGATGCCTAGAGGATGCCTAGCGGATGCAAAGGGACACCTATACAGCCTATAAAAAGGCAGGCAACACATCTACATCTGTCACTTTCAGACCCAGAGACCAGCTGTGCAGGCCTTGCATCTGACTTCTTCGTTCCGCAATCCAGTACATGTACCACCGTGGATTGTGACAACTCCTTTCGGCAGTCACATCTTCTGCAAACAGTGCGAAACCATATCTACAGGCTCTGTTGAACTCTACTACAGGAAGAAAAGGAGCCACCAAAAAAAAGTCTGGTCCAAAAATGGTTCGCCAGAAGAGCAGAGGATGGACTGTACAACAAGTGATTCGGGAGAGCTCAGAGCGAAGCACACTCGGTCCGTTCCTAGACTCTGAGAATGCCTCCAGCATGGTTGAGCAAACTTGTGCAAGTGCCTGACACCCAGGTATGGACAAGGAAACACAACTTCCGCGCCAGGCCTGGAAGCTGGGTTCAAAGGTGGCCTCACTCATGCTGCCACCTGGCCTCAGGGACCTCCTACGGAGCATGCAATACGGCTGGAGGTGCCATACAGCACCATCACCTTTTTGGGTCAGAGAAGCTGTGTGCAGGCCATCATCGAGCAATACAAGGAGGAGCTTCCTCCAAGTGCCCACTCCACTGAAGAAGGATGGAGAAAGTTGGCAGAGAAGTGGTATCAGTAGGTGGAACTTCCCACCACACCGATTGGGCGCATCGATGCAAGCACGTGGCCTGACAAGCACCAGCCAAGTCGGGTCCTTTCACAGAACACAAGGCTTCTTCAGCATTCTCTTCACCATGGTGATGCTGACTACGAATTCTTTGTACAGTCGATGCTTCAGGCAACGGTCATACTTCAGTGCCCAGGCTTATAACAATGCCAGTCACCTCAGGAGGGGCTTGAAAGCAACCTCATGGGTGGGCTTCCAGATCCAGACCCGCTGACCAACGACAATCGCAAGAATGTGCCCTACTTCACTCGTGCGGGATGATGCCTTCTCCCTCACCAACCTACCTCATATGAAGGCTCTACACCTCCAAATACTCACCCCTGAAGAGAGGATCTTCAACTCACGGCTGTTTCAGGGGCAAGAGGGGTGGTGGAGAACGGCTTATTGGCAATCCCGGCCAACAGGTTCCAGGTACTTCTCATCAACATGCAGCATAGCACAGAGACCGTGAGGAGGTCGTGGAACTTGCTGCATCCTGCACAATCTCATGCGCACCCCGCTACCCAGTGTTGCAGAACAGGCTTGTGGACCGTCAACAGGCAATGGGGACATGGAGCCTGGGGAATGGAGGCAAGGGCAAAACCTGATTGACACTGAGGATGTGCAAGGCCCAACAGAGCTCCAGTGAAGGCGAAGAAGCAGCGCAACCTCCTGAAACACTGGTGCAACCCCCAGCTGGAGAAGTGGAGTGGCAAAGACAGGATCGTAAATGCTTATATGGATGCTTCTTCAGCCTGTCTATCACACGGGATGAGATTGGGCCATGTATGTTTGGTTGGCCTACAATGAACAGGGCGTTTATAAAGAGTTGTGTTTATGTTGACATGTGTGGATAATTATTACATTATTATTGATAATCAGGGCCATAAGGTGTGGGCACCTGGAGGGGGGCCATACGTCCACTATGCTTGCGCTGGAGGTTTACACTATCTACACTATTTACCATCCAAAGGTATCCCTGCTCATTCCTCAGCGTCTCCTGCCCACCCCACTGCTATCTTAACCCATCCACCAGCATGCAAAGGCTTACCATTTCTAAAAGTTTCCGCAGACTTTTATTAAAAAAAAGAAATGAAGCAAAAGTGTGTGAATCACAAATAGACTTTATTAACAAGAAGCTATAAAACAAAATGACTCTCTGGAACTCCTCTTGGTCGCTCTGTCTCAGGGGTGAGGGTCAGGTGCTGTGGAGGTGGCTGGTGCTGGAGTGCTTGTCATCAGCCTCCTCCAGAAGCAGAAAGCAGCGAAAGCCCTAGCCCCAGAGAGCGAGCCCGTCGCTGCAGAAGGCCCAGCAGAACCAGAGTGAGGGCCAGGGGTGGGATGGTAGCCCTGTCCCTCTTGCAGGGCTGGCAGCAGATGGCTGAGGGTTGCTGTTGCTTCCGCATGGTTGTGGGGTTGCTGGCTTGCAGGGAGGCTGGCAGGAACCAAGGTTGGCAGAAAGGCTGCAGGGAGGCAGGCACAAGGCTGCAGGCAGCGCCAAGGCTGGCAGGAAGGCTGGAGGAAGGCTGGCAGGCAGGCAGGCACCCAGGCTTGCAGAAGCTAGGTACCAAGGGCTGGTAGGCAGGCTGCAAGGGAGGCAGCACAGGCTGGGAGGAAGGTTGCAGGCATGTCAGGCACCGAGGCTGGCAGGCAGACATGAACCAAGGCTGGCAGGAAGGCAGGCAGCAAGGCTGTAGGCAGACTGGCTGGCAGCAAGGCTGGCGAGCAAGGCTGGCAGACTGGCTGGCAGCAGGCTTGCACAGCAGGTTGGCAGGCAGACATGCAGGCCGGACAGGCAAGGTAATTGATGGTGTGTCTGGCAGCAGGTCTTTCCTCTGAATGGCGCGACCTGGCTTCGAGCTGCTTCCGTTATATCCGGGGGGCTTGTGCATGCATCCCCCTGCATGCCACAATTAATGCCAGGGATCCGTTAGGCTTCTGCTTGTGCATCTGCTGGGCTTCCGCTCTGCATCGCGTTCAAACCATTCTGCATCCGGCTGTATCGTCTCCGCACCGCTTGCGTAGGCCCAGGAAGCCCTGCGGTGTGTGCCATCGCTTCCATCTGCTCCCATCTGCTGGGCTTCTGTTCCACATCCGCTCTGCATCCGCCTCTGCTCCTCCCGCGTCGTGTTTTCCGCTCCCGGTTATGCAAATTTTTGGCCTCTTTTGAGAGCAGATAACAACGATGGAACATTTTGCTCGTCCGCTGTTGTCCTTTTTGCATCCGTTGGCCAGTGTTGACATGTTAACATCAAAAACGTCATAAAAAGCACAACAAAGAATGTTCTTTCCGCGCCAACTCAGAAAGCTCAAACTGCCCAGGAGCTGCTGATACAGAGAATTATTGAGTCTATCATCTGCACCTCTATAACTTTCTGGTTTTGGTTCTGCAACCCAAACAGGATAGACACAGACTTCAGAGGATATTGGACTGCAGAAAAAAACAATTACTAACCACCTTCCTTCAATTGAGGACCTGTATAACTGTACGAGTTTAAAAAGAAGGCTTTGAAAATATTTACAGACCCCTCACATTCCGGACATAAACTGTTTTACTCCTTCCCTCAAAATGACAGTATAGAGCACTCACACCAGTACAACTAGACACAAGAACAGTTTTTCCCCAAAAGCCATCACTCTGCTAAACAAATAATTCCTCAACAGGTTCAACTATTTACAGAAGTGCACAGTTACTATTCTGTTATCTTCTCATCACTCCTTATCACCCATCCTCTCCACTTTGATTGTAGGACAGTAACTTTGTTGCTTGTATCCTTACAATTTACACTGACTGTTTCTAGTATGATTTGATTGTTGATTGTACCCTATGACTATCATTAAGTGTTGTACGTTATGATTCTGATTTTCTTAACGAATGAAACTTTTCTTTTTACTAGAGAGTATTTAACCACAGACAATTCCTTGTGTGTCCACACACTTGGCCAATAAAGTATTCTATTCTATTCTATTCTATTCTTTTCTATCGATTCTTATTCATAGTTTTATTCATTCTTTTCTTTTCTATTCTATTCTGTTCTTAAGAACATTGACTTTGGGGTTTGAGGATTATATTGGATTAGATAAATATTTAGCCTTTTAAATATAAAGTTATTCACAATTGACTATTTATATATATATTTATATTATTTTTACAACCTTATAATCTCTTGCTTCAGGTGGAGTCAGGGATAATTGAATGGTGCTGACCATTTACTGACTGGATGCCCTTCCTGATGCTTACACAGAATTCTCAGCTGATATTTTTTCTTTGTGCCCTGGTAGACAAACATCTGTCACTGCCTAGGATTGCACTCTCAATCTTCCGAGTGGGAGTCAAGCCTCTAGGCCACCGAGCCATTCATTTGACAATTTATTATATATTAGATTGAAATTAAGAGAAGACTATTTTATGATTATTGGTATTAATATTGGTTAATAGAACTTCAAGATATTGGTATCTGTTTAAATTTAGAGAAAATATGTATTGGTATCTCTAGTCTAAAAATTGGAGGTCATCTTTGTTATACATTTGTTTATTGCAATTATTATCATTTTTAATTTGTTTTGTTATTCCATTTTTCTTTATGTTAGCTTATATTTTAATGGTTGATTTTGGAATCTCTAATACCGATAGTTTATTAATATAGTCTTGTGCTATGTATTCGAAGTTACCTAGCTGGTTATAAGTCAATCCATCTGTCAATTAATTAATAGAATGCTCCCCAAGAGTAAAAACTTTGGTTATATATATATTAGATGAAGTAAACAACTAATCAAATGTCAAAGAGGGCACATTTGGGAAGTTTCTGAGTTTGGTTGGTCTCTTCTGTTTGATAATACTTTTATAGAAGGTGCCAGATTCAGCTCTTTCTCTCATATCTTTCTTGTTAGGAAGGAGTTGTCTTCTTTAGTAGTTTACATTCATATTTCGGGATTGTGGGAAATCCTGGAATGGAGTTTGTAACATCTATATCTATCTATCTGTCTGTCTGTCTGTCTGTCTGTCTGTCTGTCTGTCTATCTATCTATCTATCATCTATCTATCTATCTATCTATCTATCTATCATCTGTCTATATCTATATCTGCACACACACACANTCTATCTATCATCTGTCTATATCTATATCTGCACACACACACACACACACACACACACACACACACACACAGAGAGACACACACAGTAGCGTGTGTATGTACACTCCAGTTATTGCTGAAATATACTCATATCATTCCTACACAGCATGCAGAAAGATGCTAGGACTTCCAGTTGCCAACATCTGTAAAGCCATTGATTCTGAAGGTGTGACCTCTAGCACTGTATTATAATATAATATAGTCAGTCAATGCCCATAAAAATCACATCATTTATAAAGTAATAAATGATTTATTATTTACTATTAGGTTTTTAGTGATTAATTATTACATGTTACAGCCTATACCAAATTGATATTTTTCAACTCCTTTAAACTCTCATTTTTTTACATGTAATTGGTATTGCTTAGTTTTATTTTTAATAATTTGAAAAAGTACAGTAAATAAGAAAGGACATTGCAATTAGGTGCTCATTATTCTTTGCTGACAAGATCACTTGTACATTTTGCCATCAGGGTTCAGAAGATGCTAATATTATATCAAATTACATAACATGATACCCAACTTCCCTCTCCAAAACTTTTGTCTCACATAACAGGGCAAGAAAATGTTTTGCTGATACTTTTGAGAAATGATATAAATCAGAGAATAAATTACTAAATTAAATAACAATTAACATTGTAAACAATTAACATGGTAAAGCATAACTTTATAATTATATACATAATAATTATAATAATACATTATTATATACATAATAATTCCTACTCAAAAGCATCTGCAGCTGATTCTTTTTCAGCTTCTAAAACAGGGGTGTGAAATTCAAGGCCCAGGGGATGGATCTGGCTTGTGTGCTACTTAGTTCTGGTCCATGGGACTGCCCTGAAGACAGTGAAGGACTGGCCTGTGGTGCCTCTGCCACCAAAAACAGAGTCCAGGAATGCCACATGTGCCCCCCTGTGCCCGGTTTTCAGCCATGACGCCCTCCTGCAGCCCTCTGCCAGTAAAAATGGACTCTGAAGTATGGCCCTCCAGGCCCCATTTTTACTGGCAGAGGGCTGCATGAATCCATCATGGACAAAAATGGGGCCGGGAGGACAGGAAAGGAAAAAGGCAAAGAGGAATGACTAAAAGAAGGAAAGATGGGAAGCGAGTAAGGAAGAAAAAAGAAGGAAAGAGGGGAAGGAAGAAGAAAGGAGAAGGGACAGAGAAGAAAAAAGAAAAGAAAGGAAGAATCCCCCCAGCCCCTCCACCACAGGTGCTCCCAACATGAGTTATATTGATCTGGCCACACCCACCCTGGCCCTTCCATTCTGCCCCCCCTCCCAGGTCAAACACAATGTGATGCGGCTCTCAATGAAATTGAGTTTGACATCCCTATTTTAAATAATGTGGTTCTCTGCTTCTAGATTGAGACAACAATCTATGTTGTGAGATCACAAGACATGGTAATTTTTCTTTCCATAGTTTCAAATGCAGACCAAAATCATCTTTTCTTTACCATTTGTTCCTTTATGATTCACTTTGCCTTCTTGGAAAATTTTAGAAACTGATTTTTGAAATTTTTGATTCTGGTCATATCTCTCTTCTGATACATATGTGAGCAGAACCGAAGCCATGTTGGATGGCCCATTGAATTGAATAAGGAAGTGTGTCTCAAAACTCAATAGTTCTGCTAAATAAGAAAGTGTTCCAGTTTGTGCACAAGAGAAAAAACAAGATAAGGCTAGAACAATGGGGAACTGTAATAAAGTGCTGCGATGTCAGAAACCGTATAACTACTTTTGCTAGATAAGGAGCTAGTATGAACCTTCGAAATATATGTAGCAATTTGAAAACAGAAAGAATGTGAGCCAAGGCCTCGTAAGAGGGGATAAAAATGCTGCCTGAATTTTGCTCTGTGTTCCTTCAATGCCTGAGGGGACCCGTCTCTGCAGACACGTGAATAAAACCTTGTTTTCCTTGGATCAACAAATCTTTTGGTGGTTTTTTAACTGCTTCCACCTCACACATATGACGTATTTTTTTTGCCTTTTACAATACTCTGGAAAACTAATATTCTATGATTTCTGTAACTTCTAAAACTACATTAGTATTTAAATGTTTCTTGGTGAGAAAATTTATAAATCATTGCTTGATGCTCAAGTCAAATCAAGCAGAAAACATTTGAGATAAAGACTATAGTGAAAGCCAATTTAATGTAGCAGTTAAGGTAATGGGGTTAGAAACCAGGAAATGGAATTATAGTCCCGCCAATGGCATGTAACTGGTTCGGTGACCTTGTGTCTGTCACTTGTCTCAGCTTTAGGAAGGAGATAGAGGCAAATCACAAATCACTGCCTGAACAAATGACTGACTTCAAGCCATCACCACTACTACCAATAACAGCAAAAGCTACTATAGTTAATATTTAAGTACCTGTGGTACAATTTCCCTAATCTACATGATCAACATTCTAATAGATACTCCCTTACATTTATTAAAGTTTAATAAATTTATTAAAGAAGAGCTGGAATGAGAAGACTAGGGAAAAGCATCTATTTACATAATACGTGGTGGTGAAAGTAACTTCATTCTACATTAGGTAAAGGTAAAGGTTCTCCTCAAACATATGTGCTCATCATTTCTGACTGTAAGGTGCGGTGCTCATTTCCGTTGCAAAGCTGAAGAGCCAGCGCTGTATGAAAATGTCTCCATAGTCATGTGGATGGCATGACTAAATGCCAAAGGCTGTTACCTTCCCACCAAAGTGGTCCCTATTTTTCTACTTTCATTTTTACATGCTTTCAAACTGCGAGGTTGGCAGAATCTGGGACAACTAACGGGAGTTCATTCCGTTACGTGGTGATTGGGATTCGACCTGCCAATCTGCCAACTTTTTTGATTGACAAGCTCAGTGTCTTAGCCACTGAGCCACTACATCCCCTTCATACTACATTAAGGTTTTGCAAAAGTTGAATTAGATGATAGTTACCAAATAATTTTTCTATTTTTATTTTAAAATGTGTTTGGGGAAAATAACAAATTTTATATAATATTTGCAGCTATAGTACCAGATATAATATGAAACCTAATGTACAATAAAGGAGTGTATCTGAATCTATATTTTTTTCTGTTTGCTTTCAGGTTTTGGATATGTACTGACTACAGATGGACTGTTTTTTATAAACTGTGCCAAGAGCGCCCAAAAAGCTTATTGTAAGAAGTGTAATATTGAACTTGCAGTCAAAGGCACGTGTGAAGCCAAGAACTATGATAATACAGCAAGTCTTTCTTCTGGTGCTGTTCTGGGTATGCCTGCTACACCCCTGCTTGGCAGCAATGGTGTTTACTAGGACTACAGAACATCAAGGGCCAACTTTCAGAACTCATGGAATAGGAAATGAGGGGAAAGTTCTGCACCGTCAGAAACGAGGTTGGATGTGGAACCAGTTTTTCTTGTTGGAGGAATACACCGGATCTGATTACCAATATGTAGGCAAGGTAAGTATCATGCACTCTTTCTTCTATTAATCCAGGGTGCTGCACTGAATGAAATGGCATGAAATTATCTTTGAGTGCACTTTGTTTTGTTAAAAACAAAAAGCACCAGAGCTTGGCAAATAGGAGTAGTACAGGTTGATAGATAAATGTTCTGGGAGCAAACTAATTAATGATGTCATTGCATGGTATATTGAAGACATTATAGTTCCTTTAGGATTTGAAATTTGAATCATAATTCCATTAACAGATTCAATGTTCCATCTTTCCAATGATACATTCCACCCATTTCTCTAAAATGCAAATATTGCCACCTTCCAATAGCACCTCCTTCTTTGAAAAGAAAGTAATTCTCACCAAGCCTGATGTTAAAAATGATATATGAAGCAATACATGAACTAGTTATTCGGAAAAATGGTTTTTTTTTATTAAAAATGAACTAGTTATTAGGAAAAATGATCCAAACTCTGTCAAGGATATTGGAGTACTCATCTCTAATGATCTAAGTGCTAGAGCTCATTGTAACTACATAGCCAAAAAGGTGTTAAGAGTTATTAACCAAAACTTAGGTAGCTTTTTCTCTGGTAATATTCCACAAATAACTAGAGCATACAAAACATTTGCTAGATCAATATTTGAATACAGCTCACCAGTCTGGAACCCACATTACATATCTAATATTAACACAGTTGAGAAAGTCCAGAAATATTTCACAAGAAGTGTTCTCCACTCTTCTACTCATTGCAGAATACCTTATGCCAACCCGAGACCGAAAGTTCTAGACCTAGAAAAGTAGAACTAGCCACCTTTGGTCCGTTCTAAATATATGTAGTATAAAATCATACATTGCAATCTCCTACCTGTCAATGAATACTTCAGCTAACCATAACAACACAGAACAACACAATAGCTACAAACTCAAGGTTAATCACACCACAAACTTTGATTGCAGGAAATATGACTTCAGCAACAGAGTGGTCCAATGTCTGGAATACTCTACCTAACTCTATGATTTCTTCCCCAAAACCCCAAAAACTTTAACCTAGACCTGTCTACTATGACCTCACCCTTTAACCTAAGAGTCTGTAGGAGGCGTGTTTCAGCGCACGAACATGCTACTGTCCCTATCCTATTGTTATATTTTTTATTTTTTTATTTTTCTTAATGCATCCATGTATTCATAACTATGTTTTTTACTCTATACCTATTATCGCTCGTAAGCAATTATGACAAATAATAAATAAATAGATAATAGATAGATAAAATAGATAAATAGATAAATAGATAAATAGATAAATAGATAAATAGATAAATAGATAAATAGATAAATAGATAAATAGATAAATAAATGTTTTGAATTCTCTGAAAAAGTAGGTAAGATAGAAGAATGCCTATAAGAATGTGCCCCGGCTTCAATGTCTTGAATGTAGAAGTAAAACAATCTTCAAAGTTCATGGATGTTTTTGGCCAATATTTTATTCAATGTAAAATTCTGGCTATAATAAGTAATGATTTATTGATTAATTACTTCCCCAGCAAATTTACTTGTGACCTAGTTTTAGTCAAGTGATTTCGAGAAAAGATGTAGTAATTTAATGTAACAAAGGCTATATTTGTGCCTTTGCCTGTTTTAAACAACCTTTCTGGATTTGAACTTTATCAGGTGTATTACAAATATACAAACCTAGTTTGATTATTACATTAGTCCATATCATGGTAAAGTAAGTGTGTACTGTAATATAAAACAGCAAACCCATAAGATTGTCAATACCCTTATACAGTAGCTGTACTCTCAAATATGTCTAAGAAACTGTATAATAAAGGATCACTATCCTGGAATTTTGGAATGATATTTAAGATACAGTATTAAACATGCAGAAGTTCCTTGGAAGCAGTTGTTTGAAATGAAAAAGACTTTTGGTACCCATGACATAAACATCTTTTGCAAATATTATTTCCTGCTCAGATATTGTTCTCTCTTTCCTGTAGAGTAATCAGTAACTTCAAAAGATGCTTGAAAATATCCAGGATTAATCTGTGCATACATATTAGGGACTACCTGTGAATATATTTATAAGTTCCTGATTTGTATCAAATTATTTATTTTTTTATTGGGGAGAACTACAAAACAGAATTTCAAATATTATATTTGCCTGTGCTATAAGTCATATTTGAAATCACAGTGATAAATATGATCTCTTTGGCTCCATTCTTTTTGTAGTGTGGTACTGTATAAATATACATTTTAGAACCAGGGCTAATCCGTTCATCATGGAAGGTAGATACAGTTTTGGTAATTGTCTGAATTAATTCTATATTAGCAGTAATTAAACTGGAATCTAGTGCAGAGAGAATATTTGTAGTATTATAAATATTCAGAGACATCATTATCTAAATATTACATGTATATTTATATCTATCTATCTATCTATCTATCTATCTATCTATCTATATCTATATCTATATCTATATCTATATCTATATCTATATCTATATCTGTCTGTCTGTCTGTCTGTCTGTCTGTCTGTCTATCTATCTATCTATCTATCTATCTATCTATCTATCTATCTATCTATCTATCTATCTATCTATCTACTATATTACAGAACTAAATGTTCACAATGTATGTATTTTTGCTTTTGTTCAAAAAGTTAAACCACCATATCTTTGCAGTCCAAATCTTCTTATTTCAGAGATCCTATCTGCAGAAAATAAATGGTTAGTTTTTTTAAGGTGTTATTTATGAAATGGAAGGTGTGTTCTGTCATTATTCCTGCTGCTCCTGATCTTAAAGGAAAGATTTACAAAAAGATGTAATTTAATTCAGCTGTAATTTGCTGTAGTTTCCTATCACCTTTCAAGAAAGGACACTTAGAAATGGAGGTAATAGATCTGGATGTGTGATTGCTGGTCTCTCATCCTGAGTTTTTTCCCCTTCATTTCAATATACTGTATGTATGTGTGTATATCTATCTATCTATCTATCTATCTATCTATCTATCTATCTATCTATCTATCTATCTATCTATCTATCTATATCTATATCTATATCTATNATAGATAGATAGATAGATAGAGATAGATAGATAGATAGATAGATAGATAGATAGATAGATAGATAGATAGATAGATAGATAGATAGATATAGATATATATATGGAGACTTACCTTCCTTTAGGGGAATATCAGGATTAGATGCTCCAGTTACTACTGGTGCTTAATTAAATGTTAGTGAGGAGAAGTGCTTATGTTGGGAAATGTGTTTGGAGAAAAGCTATTAATATATACACTCTTTTGTACTGAACAAGTACTAGTTCTCCACATAAATGCATGCAATGCTAGCCAATTAAATTATTAGCATTTAAATCAGCAGAAATGAATCATATAAATCAGCAAAATATAATATCAATAATTTACGCCTGTCTGAGGTCCTTGGGAAGAACTCAGTAAGTGGATAAAATTCCATATTCAGTCTAAACATCTGGCTGGCGAGGCAGTCAACCATAATAATTTGTTGCATCTTGTGCTTTTGTAAACCTATTGTCTAAATAAATGAATAAGTAATAATAATTTTAAAACCTATGTGCCATCACAAATCCAATGTTTAAATAGCATATTTGTCACCCTGTGACAGTCATAGTTTCAGAAGTAATCTCATCAAAAATTCCTGCTGCAGAAATCTTTTTTTTTTAATTTTAAAAAATGCATAACTCAGAATGGATAACTAGTACATATTATGCTTCAGTTCCCATTACACTTATTGCACATATGAAAGCTTCTTTTGTGCAATTCCCATAATTTGTCACTTATACCCAGAAAGTGCCAGTCAGGCATATTTTGTGGCTTATCACTTTAAGCAAGCAGCACAGAATTCTCTCATAGGTAGCATAAATTGCTGTGAAATCATTGATGTAAGCAGGCTTTAATTTGTAATTGGAAGAGGAGACAAAGTTATTCAAGCTGCTTATGTTGATTTCACTATTATAATCTATCCTTATCTCTCAACTTTGTCTTCCATTAAAATATATTGATTCAATCTTTCTTTAAATGAGCTCTTCTTGTTTTACTTCACACACTTTTTAAATACCTCATTCCCAATTATAATCAACTTTTTTCCCTCCCAACCTGCATTTAGATATAACAAAGCATACTCAATTATGCTTCTTTTAACAAACAATCATTCCTTACAACAGAGAAATAGACTACCAAATGACTTTATAACAACATGTACACATCTTTTTCCCCCTTAGAATTTCTAATATTTAATAAACCAGCCTTAAGATTACATGAGGTTAAAACTCTTACTCACATTCTACATGAAGCCCAGATAGGATATTATAAGAAGGGAAAAGTCACACAAAAATGTTGAAAGATACATGTCTTCAGACAGAGGTTGTATTCAGCAGGTTCTGACCAGTTCTGAAGAACTGTTAGTGGAAATTTTGAGCAGTTTGGAGAACTGGCAAATATCACCTCTGACTGGAGATTTTACAGTATCCTTCCCCTGCCACACCCACCAAGCCACGCCCACAGAACCAGTAGTAAAAATTTTTGAATCCCACCACTGTTTTCAGATCTAAGGAATGTTCCTAACTTTGCTCAGATTTGAAACAAGTACGCTCAGAATAGAGTAAAGGATATGGAGGCTAGTCATGATGTACTTGCTAAAGATTACTTTGTCCCCAAAAGATCTAATTCTATTCATTCTGACAAATGACTGTCCATCATCATGTGGGTGAATCAGAAAGAGAGGCTGTCTAGGTTGGCCAGAAATTTACTAATCCCCTTTCTAGGATAGCAAAACCCTGAGTGCTAAAAATATTTGGCACCTGTAAATTAATCACACTAATCTTTCCCAGAATGAAGAAGAAATTCTCCAGGGCCTGAGACAATGTACTATCATTGCCATTATTACAGGCCATATTTATCAAAATCCCAAAAGCAGAACCCACCTGCCTGCCCATCTGTCTCTGGGGACACAGAAAATATCCAACATGCATAGCTTCACAGCAATTTTAATAAGGATCTGAACAAGGATTATATATTATCTTGGCTGCAATGCCTCCCAGGAAAGACAGTAGTCTACTTGGTCAATTTTCTTTTCTCAGACTGCAGCCATGTTAGCAACAACATAGCAACTACATTTAGAGTGGCAGCAATTAGAACAACAATTATTTAATTTATTTATTTATTTATAACTTGCAGTTGTTAACTTGATTTTCCTTCTCAGATCTTTTTGCTTTAGATTCATGCTCCTTATTCTATCTCAGATATGTTTATTATTTCCTATCAATACTTTGGATTTTCAGGTAACAGTGTGGTATCTGTTGAGGTATTCCCTGTTAGGAGAATGAGTGCACTCAGGGAAACACAGTAAGAGTGGTAAGGAATAACACACAACCAGAATACAGATACACTGAAAAGTAAAATGTATGTTTTACTTTCTGTAAATGGGTAAACAAAGTCCAACAAACAGTCCAAATCATACACGGTTAAAGCAGGTAGTATTCAATACAATCAG
>BHFT01014319.1:0-29569 GCA_004320025.1 Laticauda laticaudata
ATGGAGCCACCCCCCAAATTTTGCTCATCCGCTGTGTCCTTTATGCATACGTTTTGCATCCGTCAGCCAGTGGGACCAGGCCTTTAGTACCTGATAAGCTGGTAGTAAATCAGCACTCCTGAAATGGGAATCTGTTTCCCAAGCTTTAATCATTTCCCTGGCTATCTTTGTACTTGCACAGCCAACAATCATAGCAGCTGTTAAACTGAATGTATACCCTTGTTCATTGCAATATGAGGCTACCAATGAATTAGGTCTCCTTGTCTGACTGCTTGCTTGTGTTCTTGCAATCTGGTGGTTAGCTGCTTTTCCGTCTGTTCCACAAAGTCGCAAGAGCAATCCATTCAGGAGATCTGGTAGATTACATTAGCAGTATCTCCCACTTCAATTGAAGTATCTCCCATCTCTCCATCTTAGTCAAGTTTTCATTCAGGATTAATACATATTATAGATTTAAAATACTTTGCAGAGAACTCCCATGCTTAATAGTATCCATTTCTAATATACTGTAATTCCCTTATGTTTGGCAAGTATTTAACTCCTTTTCATCTGTAGTGTGATAATCATTCTATTTTAGATGATTAGTTTAACATCAAGAATCACTCTAAAGGCTTGGGCTAAATGCAGCATATGGGGTGTTCCTGTTTAGTGACTGCCTCATTTAACAATATTTGCAGTTATGACAGTGATAAAAAGTAACTTTGTAACCAAACCTCACATTTTCAACCTTTGCAATCTGTGAAGCAAAGAAAGCTGAAATAAGATTATTAGCACAGTTGCAGTTTCACTTTGTGACTGCTTCAGTTATCAACCAAGTTGCCAATTCCAATTGTAGTTGCTAAATGAGAACTATAATTCTTCTGGAGTCCAAAAAGCCACTGCATGAAAGTTTAAGAGCTGAATAAGTTATCATTCCCTTCAGGAGCTCATGTCTTGCTGTCCTAATCACTATCAACACTATTAAAGAGTAAAATACTTGATCGTTACTGTTACTAGTATTGCTCATTTCATCCAAAGTGGCATTTGCTAAACAGATACATTCAGGAAGAAACAAGTAAGATCAAATCTATAAGGTAAAGCAACTGCATATATGAAACTGAGCTTCAATAAGCTATGTGCCAAGAGCTCATGTCAGCATCTTGTGGTTAACTGCATTACAAAAATCAGTAAACAAACAAGCATTGAATGTGCAGTAGTACAGCTAGCAAACTTTGCTGTTGGCAAGATAAAACGAGGAAAGGGAGGCAGATCAATGCCTGTCACAGCTGCCCTTGGTAGGTAAAAAGATGGGGGGGGGGCACTATAGAGAGAAAATAGACATAAGGGATGTGAAACCTATACAGATGAATTTCTAAGCATAGCAGATCTCAATCATTCAAAACCTGCCATGCTGCAAGACTTGACAGAGTCATAAAGAATGGCAGCAGGGACTGAAAATGAATGATTACCATGATCATTTTAAAACTAGCTCTGGAGCAAAGGAATACTTTGTGGCATATTCCCACCTAGATGTGCGAAATATAGAGGAACAGTAAAGGGGGAGAAAAATTAAATACCCCTGGAGTATTACATCTGATAGAAACAAAATATTCTAGAATTCTTTAAAATGTAAAAAAACAACCAAGGAAGGGTATAAAATCTTACCCAGCTCATTCATATACTTTCTATTAAATACATTTGTTTTTTATTTTGCGCAACGTAATCCTCCTTTACTTGAGATCACTGTAACTGAGGTGAACTCTCACTAGATTTACAAAAAAGATGTTTGTGCCTCCCTCTACTAAAAATGATTGACAAGGAAAGCTCACTAAAGCAAGTGAGCCAAGTTAAAATGCAAAGACTGTAGCAACTACCAAACAAGATTAATGTGACATAAAGCACAACAACATTTCCATGGATAAAACATTGTGGATGGTAAAGAAAATAAAATATGGAGAGTGGCCCAGATACATACAGCTATAACAAGTATAATGATTTTGAATACTGAAGCTGTCAGTTCTTGAAGCAGGGAAATAAAGTGGCTTGTAGGATCCTCATTTGTTTCTTCTCTTCTGTCCCATGGGCACTACCACTACTGCCTATTCTTCTCAATTCTATCGTTGTTAATGCACATCTCCTCAGTGGTGGAATTAAAATAATTTAACAATCAGTTCTCTGCCTAATGTCGGGCTGGGTAGACCCAGAAAACAGTTTGGAAAATGACCCAGAAAATGGCCTGAAAAATGGTGCAAAAACTGCTCAAAGTGGTCTGAAAAACAGGTGGGATTAGCAAGTGATGGGATTAGCAAATTCGCTGAACTGGGCAGAATTTTAACAACTGGTTCAATCCCACCTCTGCTTCTCCTACAGATTTCTCTCTGCCTCTAGTGTCATGTTTTCTATCTTTTCCACTACTGTTACTACCACTGTAACATGCTCCAGACCATAAGACGCACCGAGCTTTTGGGGAGGAAAACAAGAAAATAAAAAATCTGTCTGTACCTCACAGCCCCAGCACATGGTTCATCAAGGGTCTACTCCACTGCACTCACCACCAGTCAGTTGAGCAACAGCTGGATCCCAGCCTTCCATAGCCTGAAAATCAGTGGTCTGGCCAACCAGAAACAGTGCTATCGCTGCCTCCTTTGTGTCTACTGCCTTCACCAGGGAATGCTGGAGTCTTCACCAGCATTCCCTGGCTATTGGCGCCACCCACTGCCATCACCTATTGCTGCTACTTGCCACCACCTATTGGCGGTTGGATTGACCTCCTTGGAATACCACTCTTCAGCTGCTCCAGGCAGTGGAGATCACCACCACCTTATTGCCACCTCCTGTTATTGCCACCACCTGTTGCCATCTCTCACCACTGATGTGGTTCACCACTGCTTGCCACTACCGCTGAATGGTAGCAGTGGCAACAGGTAGTTGCAGTGATAGGTAGTGGTGATCCCTGTTGCCTGGAACATCAGCAGTATTCTGGGAGGCTGATCCAATTGCTGATAGGCGGCAGCAGAGAACGGTGGCAGTGATAGGTGATGGTAGCGACAGGCAGTGGTGGCAATAGGCAATATACACTCCATAAGATGTACCGACATTTCCACTCCACTTTGTGGGGGTAACATGCATTTTATAGTGCAAAAAATACAGTATATGGTGATATCCCAGAGTCTCATATTTCACAATCAGCTTAGATTGTTACTGTTTTGAAAAATACCTTAGTTTTTTTGTTTTTTTTTCTTTTATAATTATGTAATTGCATCAACATGGCTAGCACAGAGCTTTTAGAATAATCATGAAGTGCTTGCTGGGAATCTGGGGATTTTCACCTAACCCGTATTTCATGCTGTAGTTTAAGAAGATCCTGCACCTTGCAATCTGCAAAGTGCAGCAGTATCCTAATCCTAATTACATAATTTTTAAAGGACAGTATTTTTTAACAAAAATACCAGTGAAAAGCCCATTCACTTTCAAACTGAAATTTCTTTCCAACTACAAAATGACGGATGATCTGCTTGTTTATTTAAAATATTGATTTCCCACTTTAAATTTATGCAAATCCCAGGGTAGTTTACAGCAAGAGAAACACAGAAACAATTCTATTAAACAAAAACAAATCCATTAGAAAGACAAGTAATAAGAGGAATTAAATCCCTTAGTGTAATACAAACCACAGTATGTTTTGCAACTGCCATTTTCCAAATATTTTTTTTTTAAAAGTAATTTGTAAAATTTCCTTTCCTTCCTTCCTTCCTCCTTCCTTTCCCTTTCCGCTCCTCATGCATGTGATTATATTATTGATAATATTGTTAGCAGTTGCAAAACAAATTGTAATATTTTATTCTCTATTTTTGGAATGCACACAGCATTTACATCATAATTTTGACAATTTACTGATATCAAATGTATCTATCTATCTATCTATCTATCTATCTATCTATCTATCCATCCATCAATCAGCTTTCTGTCACAAATTGATTTGGTTATATATCATATTACCAGTCAAACCTGAAAGAAAGGCTATTCCAGTGGTTATAGCTGAAATGCACTGCCTTTATCACCTTCTTCAGCAAATCTTCTCAGAATGAACACACCGCGGATCAATTCTACCTGGACACACTATCCTAATGATATCTAAGAACTAATCCATATAGTCCTTTATTCAGCCATCAAGTCCAACCATGTATTCAGGATAGGAATCAGTATATAAAAGTTTCAGAAATGAGGGGTCCTTGGTGCTTCTTGGAGCTTGCTTGTTTTCTTGTAGACATTTCATTCCCCAAATTAGGTAACATCATCAGTGTTAATAAGTAGTTTGCTGTCAGTTTATATTTTGATGGCTTCCTGTCAGTGTTGGTTGGCATGGTCTTAGATAATCTTTGATTGGGCTGTTTGCTGTTGGTTTATTCTGCAGTTTCTTGATTCGGGTATAATTTACTTGATTGTTGGTCTGAAGTTAAACTTGGAGTTAATCTATGCTGATCTGGGTGCTGATTGCTGCTGGACAGACGCTTGGTTCTTTTTGTTCCTTTTTGGGCTGGGTGATAGTCTCTTTTGCATCTTCTATAGATATTGTTTGTTCCGTTTGGAAATAAGGTTTGCGAGACCGGGTTCCAGCAAACAGCTCTTTATTAAAACAATATAGTGACTTGTAACGGAACAACTACCCAAGCCGCGGCAGCCCTTCTTATAGCGGCTTGCTTGTGGCTTGTGGCTTGTGGCTAATGGCAGTTGTTCAAGTGTCCCCGCCATCAGGAGGGCCAATCGGAATGGCACTTAACTGACCAATCCAAGAACGGCCTATTCGGCCAATCAGTTTAAGATATTTGGAGTCTACCACAACGTTGTTAATGTTTTTGTGTCTATTGATGGCTGATTTGTCAGAGTGCCAGTCTTCTAGAAATTTTCTGGCATTTTTGGACTTGGCCTGGTCGAGGATGGTCACATCTTCCCGATTAAACTATGGTTAAATCTATCTATATGTTGTGAAATTAAAGAATTTTCATCATGTCTTCTGATTGCTAGTTGGTGTCCATGGATGTATTCTGCCAGTATTCTGCCTGTTTTCATACATAGTGGTTGTTTGCAGTCCTTACATTGTATGTTGTAGATGACTCCTGTTTTTATTTCTGTGATTGTTGGGTCTTTTGGTCTGCTTAGTATGTTTTGGACAGCTTTAGTTGTATGCTATGCTGATTCCATGTGGATGTAGTAGCCTGTTGGTGGTTTTTGAGATATTTTTGATGTATGGCAGTGTCATTCTTTTTAGGGGTTGCATTGGTTGTATCATATTGGGTTGAGTGATCAGGGATTTTTTGATAAAGAGCACCAAGGACTGCTCACTTCAACCCTGAACTACAAATATTCTCCTTTATTACTGTCAGAAATGTTGATCCAGCCTCTTTGGCTGTATGCAGTTCAGGAAAATTCACCATCTCCCTTAGTTATTGGTTCTACTATTTAACCATTTTTACTAACCAGAGGCTTCCCCCCTCCCCAAGCATTTTACCAAATTCAGCCACACTGCTGAAGATTATGGGATGATAAAAGACAAATAATAGATGTTAAATATTGGATGACTGATCTCATATCTTTTCTCAGTTGTCTTTTCTCAAGGCTAAATAATAATATACTTTGCTTCCTCAGTCCTGTCATGTAATACTTACTTCAAACTGGTAGATATCTAAGATATTCTAACATTGCACTTACTTTAAAATATATTTGTAAATGATAGGTATTATAAATGACTCAAAGACTCCCACCTAATAGTTTTTGTTGAACTGTAGTTCACCAAACAATTTTAGGTATACATTTCATTTTAAACCTATTTTTATCTGCTATATCGGTACTATAGGCAGATTGCTATTTAATGTCATGGTTACCAACTGTAGCATTCTACATTTTCTGCTGGAAAAATACAATTGGGGCTGATATCTGAGAGTCAGGAACTTTCTGAATGGTTCAGTACTGCCAGTGTTGCTTTTCTAATTATGTTCACTGAAGCTAAATGCAAGACTAAGGGAATTTCTATTACAAATTCTACAGTTGTCCAAATTCATGTGAGGATATTTCTATTTAATGACCAGTATGTCAGAAAATATTGTAGTCCTCAGAACAGCAAATATAACCAAGGAATGTCAAAACTACCCATCTGAGTCACTGGATTTCAAATCATTAACACACTACTTGGAATCTAATTTAGAACAAATTACTTGATGAGAAAGGTTACATGGCAAATAGATTGTGGTTATTTTCCAGGAAAGGAGTGTAGGACGACTCACCATGGCCACGTCAGCACATGCCTCCCCCCAGGTGTGGCCAGGTGGGCATGGCCAGGTCAGCATGGATGAGTGGATGTGATGAGTTGGTACAGATGACTTGGTGCAAATGACTCAGCAAGTTCAGGTTGTTGTGGATGGGTGGACATGACTGGGTGAGGCACCAACTGTCCTCTTCTCCATCACCCCTTTTTCCTTCTCCTCCTCCAGCCAGGTTGTCCCCATGTCCAATTGGGGCAACTTGTTCCGCACCCACTGACCACAATCTGGTCTCACTGAATCTTCCATGCTGAGTCATCTGTATCACCACCATTGGTGGAAGATTCACTTAACTGGCACTGCAACAGAAATGTTAGGTTCAATTCTGCTCATAAGTCAAGGACTGCCTTTATTCAGCCTAGTGGTTGGATTCACACAACCCATTCAATGTATATCACTAACGTGTGTTGGTTTAAGGAGCCCCAGCTGGCATCACTCCTCCCCTTGCTTCCCAACAGTAATCAAATGAGGAGATGAATTCTGCCCAGAGGTGGTCTCGTCACAGCCACCAGTGGAGACTCCTTTTCTTTTGAAAGCTGGATGGTACCCAGGAAGAAAAGCCCATCAAAACTCGGGTGGGGGAGAGATACCTCCCCAATTCTCCTATCCCTCTCAACACTGTCAAGCTGGAGCTTCTGGGTGACCTGCATCTGGCTCTAGACGTGTCTCCCTCAACATGCGTTTTGCTGCTTTACATGCTTTGGGAAGATGCCATCCTAGTTGTTTTGCACTCCTCCCCAAACAAGGGACCTCCAAACAAGAGACCTCAGGGAGCCCCCCTGCTCCAACCCTTGCCCGCACTTCATTCTCAGCTTCAGCACACTTGCTGAAACCCCCTCCTCAATTCATCACCACACAAAAACACAGCTATGGGGCAATTATTCCATCTCTATATCTCTGGCTTGCAGAGTATATCAGAAAGACAGGGAGAAAATCTGGGCACTGGGGATGGGGGCAATGTGGAGGAGAACCATGAGGAAAGATTGGTTTCATCTGGCCATGGGCAGCAGTGCAGCATCTCTCCAAAGTGCAAAACTCCCCATCACCGTTTTGGTGCGTTTTGATACCCAGATCAAAGTTTTTGAATCCCTATCTGAGTTTCCATGTTTTATTTTATTTCAAAACCTACATTTTTCTACCCATGACATTTTATGTCATATATGAAATAAGTAAAAATAAATGAGGATATTTTTTTCCTCTGAGGTATCTTGCATATAGTTTTGCTGGTATCTTATGGAAACTGCGACCACCAGTTTTCAGCATCTCAACTGTAACACAGTAATTTCCTGAAACTTTGCCATTTTTCATTGATTTTATGGCACTTGATACTTTTTCCACTAGGATATCTGGCATTTCTTTTTCATGGGTGTTGTTAGTTTTGAGTGATCTTGATCTTTGTATAGCCCTGAATAGAATTTTCCAATTATTTCTAACATTTCCTATCTTGCTCTACACACAGAGCCATTTTCACATTTTAATGCAAAAATCTTTCTTGTATTTATAAGCTTGCATTTTGCTCTGTTATTAACCCCCTTGTTTTTTTTCAATTGCCTTTTTCACAAGCTTCACATTAAACTGCTGAGTTTCTCCTTGTATACCTTTTCTTAGGGTCTTGCAAAGTTCAACATACTCCAGTTTATTAGTCATACTGCTGGTGTTCTTCATTGTCTATCATTTTTTCATTAAGACAATAATTTCATCAGAGATTTTTTACTGTACTAAGTGTTTTTTTCTAGTGGTGCTATAGATGTAGCTGATTCATGGATGTTTTTGACTGTTTGTTCATTTGGTCCGTAATGTTCATCTCTTCCAAATCTTGCAATAGAGCAAAGCAATTTGATGGATTAAAATCACTGTTCTCCTCAAAATCTACTAATCTGTCACCTCTATTATCTTGTTCACCATTTCCATATGGACCAGTTGCCTTTTCTCCAGGTATTGTTCTTCCTATTCTTGTATTAAAAACACCCATTAGTATTTTGTATCAGCATTTTTCTTTGCCTTGAAGGTGGGTCATATCACAGTAAAACTCTTTGACTTCATTATCAGTATAGTTTATTGTTGGTGCATAAGCTTGGATAATTTGAAGCTTGTATTATTTATTCAGTTGAATAATGTTTAATTCTCTGGGTGTGCCATATACTATGAATGCAGGCAGGATGGATTCTTTGGCTGGGAATAGGGTTCTTATATCATATAAACCTGCCTTGAGTGGTAATCAGTTCCTCCTTCCAGTCCCTCCCACCAATGCTTATCTGTTTGGAGGTCCCCCTCCTTCTGCTCCTCATCCTGGGCATCAGGGATCTGGGACAGTGTCTCCCCCACCCACTGGCCTACATCATAGACAATGAAGAGGATGCTCATGTCATGGCACAGCAGCACTCCAGATGATCAGCAGCAGCACCCAGAAGGCCTCTCATTGCAGAGATTCCAGGAGGGGCTTGCTTGCAGAGGATTTTTAACTCCTTCACCAAGAAGATGAGAAGGAGGTCAGAAGAAGGCTTTGGGCAACGATGCAAGAAGATTCAGGCAACTGGGAGATGGGCTGGGTGATGAAGGCTTGGTCTTTCCTTACAGTTATAGCCCGTTCTGCCTCCTCCCTCCCTCCATTATGACATCATAGAAGAGATGACCCCACACAGTTACTTGCATGAGTATTAGCCAATGTGATGGGGAGACACTTCCTTTTCAGGGAGGATGCCAGCAAGGGGGCATCAGGATCAGCAAAAGGATGGCATCTTTTGCTCAGATGTTCAGCCACTTGGGAGAGAGGTTGGCACACACCATCTCCCTAAAAGAGAGCCAATGTTGTTTAGAGGTCAAGGTAGTGTGCTAGAAACAAGGAGATGGGCAGTTCTGATCCTGTAATAGGCAGGAGAGCCAGCTGGGTAACTTTAACCAATCACCAGGAGATAGTGAGTGTTAGGAATGATAGTCACCTAACAGTTGGGTTGGCAACTGTTAAACCAGGATAGTCATTTAAAACTGTTGTACCTTTAAGAGAATGTTGTAATTGTGATTGACTGAGGTTCCTTCAATGGCCAAAAGATGGATTCAGAAACCTAGTTTGTTCTTTTTTGCATTTCCTTTGCTTTCCTTTTGCCTTTTGCCTGATCGCCATTCTGCTTGAATTGCTGTGAGTCTTGCAACTATTTGCAAATTCTGTTTACTGAACTTTGTTTTTGATACTGTTAAGAAAAGGACTTTGTTTTTGGATTATCCCTGGACTAATTATTTTGAATACTAACTGCTTTAACCACGTTTGATTTGGACTGTTTGTTGGACTTTGTTTACCCATTTACAGGAAGTAAAACTTACATTTTACTGTTCAGTGTATCTGTGTGCTGGTTGTGTGTTATTTATCACCACTCTCACTATATTTCCCTGAGTGCACTCATTCTCCTAACAGGGAATACCTCAACAGTGAGTTCTACTCCCACCTGAGACAAGAAAGGCAGCTAGATTATTTAGGCCAACTAGCAGAAGACATTGAGTTCTATTCAGTGATGGGATTCAAATATTTTTACCACCGGTTTGGTGAGTCTGGCTTGGTGGGTGCAGTTTGCACACTTGCACACACTTTGCATGTGCACACATGTCAAATGCACACTTTGTGCAAACACAGAGGCATTTGTGCAGGTGCAGAGATGTTCTAACTCACCTCCTGCAAG
This sequence comes from Laticauda laticaudata, assembly GCA_004320025.1. Classification (NCBI taxonomy): domain Eukaryota; kingdom Metazoa; phylum Chordata; class Lepidosauria; order Squamata; family Elapidae; genus Laticauda; species Laticauda laticaudata. The sequence continues at coordinate 9,968 of BHFT01014319.1, forward strand.
CCTGCACTCTACCAGTCAATTCAACAGCTGTTGCATAGCACTCTGCTGTGCTGCATAAAGCAGCTGCACTTCAAATTCAGAGGATAAAAGTAATTATGGGAGCCCAGGTGGGTGGGTGGGCCCAACAGCAGAGCTGCAGAGAGAACTGGTTCGGTCTCCACTGCTCATCACTGCTACCAGCTTGGCAGAACTGGACTGAACCAGTAGAATACCACCACTGGTTCTATTCCTGCAATAGGCACAGTGAGTTAGAGGCCGGCAACAGACCCAATGAGTCCTAATCCTGCAATATACTTGACAGACTTTTGAATGACTTGGGCCAATCACTGGGAGATGGTAAGTTCTTGTCCTGCAAGAGGCATAGTGAGAGAGATGGCCTGAGTGGTGAAGTCTTGATCTTCCCTGGCAGTCAAAAACCCCTCTGCTTCATCCCTCCTCTCTCTTCCTTATGACATCATAGAAGAGTTTACTACACACATCACTTGCATAATCACCAGCTCCTCAGGTAGGGAGACACTCCACTTCAAGGAAGTTGCCAGCAAGTGTCACATGCTGAGTTACTCAGCCATTTGGGAGAGATTGGCACAAACAAAATGACAGCCAATTATATCTAGAGGTCAAGGTATTGATCAGGAGACTGTGAGTTCTAGCCCTGCAATAAGCATCAAAGTTGGCTGGGTGATTTAGGGCTAATCACCAGATAATTGTGAGTTCCAGTCCTGCAGTTGGCATGTGAGTTCTACTCCTGCAACACACACAACAGTTGTCTCAGTGACTTTGAGCCAATCATCGGGAGATTATGACTATTACTCCTTCAATAGGCACAAAAGGCTGCTGACTTTGGGCTACTCATCTGGAGATGGTAAGTTCTTGTTATTGTCTTGTTCTTGTGCCATCTATTCTAGTACTGCAATGCACACAACAGCCAGCTGAGAGATTTGAACCAATCATCAGGAGAAGATGACATTTAGTCCTGCTAAAGCCATGGTGAGGTCTATACCTGCAATATGCATGACAGTCTGCTGAGTGACTTTGGGCCAATCACCAGAAGAAAGTGAGTTCTAGTTGAACTTTAGGCATGAAAGCTAGCTGCATGGCTTTGGGCCAATTAAAAAGTAAACTGTGAGTTCTAGACCTGCCATAAGAACAACAGACAGCTGAGTGACTTTGGAACAATAACCAGGAGAGGAGATGGAGTTTTAATCCTGCAATAAGCCCGCTATGTTCTAGTCCTGCAGTACATATGATAGGCAACTCCAGAATAAGGTGAATTCCAGTTGAACCAAAGGCATGAAAGCCAGCTGCAAAATTTCAGCCCAATAACCAAGAGACCATGACTTCTAGTCCTGCATGGTAAATTCTCATCCTGCAATATACATGACAGGCAGCTGAGTGACTTTGGACTAATAATCAGGAGATGATGAGTTCTACTCTTTGAACTGGCTACTACTCTTTAAGTTCAAGTCCTGCAATACTGTATGTATAACAGCCAGATGAATGATTTTAGGCCAATCACTAGGAGAAGGTTTTCCAATCCTGCAAAAGGCATAGTGAGTTCTTAACCTGCAATGCACATGACAGGCCACAGAGTGACTTTGGGCCAATCAGCAGTAGATGGAGAGTTCTAGTCAAACTTATACAGAAAAGTTAGCTGCATATCTTTGGACCAATAACCAGGAGACATGAATTCTATCTTGCATGATAGGTGGCTGAATGACATGTAGCCAACCATGACGTGATGGTGAGTTCTAATCAAATCTTAGACATGAAAGACAATTGTGTGAGTTTGGTCCAATCACAAAGAGATGGTGAGTTCTAATCCTGCAGTAGGCATGGTAAGTTCTAGAACAGCAATACCCATGATGGGCAGTTGAGTGACCTTGAGCCAATCATCATGAGAACATGGGTTCTAGTCCTGCAATATGTATGGCAGGCAACTGGCTGACCTTGGACCAAACCAGAAGATGGTGAATATTAGTCCTGCAATAGGCATGGTAACTTCTAGTCCTACAAAGCACATAATAGGTGGCTGAGCAATATTGGCCCAATCAAAGGGTGATGGTAAGTTCTAGTCCAACTTTAGGCACAAATCCAACTGCATGACTTTGGATCAATAATCAGGAGATGGTTACTTCTAGTCTTACAGTAGGCTTGTTATGTTCTAATCCTCCAATATGGATAACAATAGCGGAATGAAGTTGAGACAATCACCAGCAGGAGGTAAGTTCTAGTCCTGAAAAAAACATGGTGAGTTCTAGACCAGCAATACACAGGGTTGGCTGCTGATTGACTTTGTACTGATCATCAGTAGACAATGAGTTCTCATCCTGTAATATGCACAGTAGGTGGCTGAGCAGCATTGGGCTAATCACCAGGAGACAATGACTTTTAAACCTGCATTAGGAATGGTAAGTTCTAATCTGCAATACAAATGACAGGTGGCTAAGTGACTTTAGGCCAAGTACATTCTAGTCCTGCAATATGCAAAACAGGCAGCTGAGTGACTTTGGGTAATCATCAGGAGATAGCAATAGAACTTAGATTTATATACCACTTTACAGTGCTTTACAGCATAGTCTAAGCAGTTTACAGTGTCAGCATATTGTTCCCAACAATCTGGGTCCTCATTTTTACCAACCTCAGAAGGATGCAAGGCTGAGTCAAACTTGAGTCTGGTGAGATTTGAACTGCCAAATCACAGGCAGCCGGCAAGCAGGAGAAGAAGCCTGCAGTACTGCACTCTAACCACTGTGTAACCAAGATGATTAGTTATCGGGAAATCTTTTGCAAGAAAGCCATCTCTGTGAGGTTTAGGCCATTCTCCAGAAGATGGAAAGTTCTAATCCTGCAATACCAATAGTCCAATACTAGGAGACAGTGAGCTGTAGTCCTACAATCCACATGACAGAAGGCTGAATGATTGGGGGCCAATCCTCAGGAGATGATGACTTCTAATTGAACCTTACATGTGAAAGCCAACTGTATTATTTTGGGCCATTAGCCAGGAGATGGTAACTTCTAGTCCTGCAATAGGCATGGTAAGTTCTAATGCTCCAATATGCATCGTGGCAGAGGGACCTTGGGACAATCACCAGGAGAATGTGACTTTGAGTCCTGCAATACAGATGACAAGCAGCTGAATTCTTTTGACCAGTAGCCAAGAGATGATGAATTCTAGTCCTGCAGTAGACATAAGTTCTAGTCCTCCAATATGGATCATAGCTGGAGGAGTGACTTTAGGCCAATCATCAGGAGATGGTGAGTTATCATTAAATCTTTGGCATGGAAGCCAGCTGCATGACTTTGTGCCAATCACAAGTAGATGGTGAGTTCCAGTCACACCTTATACATGAAAGCCAGCTTTGTGTCTTTGGGCCAATAACTCAAAAATGGTGAGTTCTAGCCCTGCAAATGGCACAATAACTTCTAATCCTACAATATGCATGACATCCATCTGAGTGACTTCGGCCAATAGCAGGAGATAGTGAGTTCTGGTCAAACCTATGGAATGAAAGCCAGCTGTTCAGTGGTAGAATTCAAAAATTTTTACTCCCGGTTCTGTGGGCGTGCTTATTTGGTGGATGTGGCTTGTGGTCATTTGACTGGGTGGGCATGCTTGGTGGTCATGTGACTGGGTGGTCATGTGACTGGGTGGGCGTGGCCAACTCAATGTCACTCATATCAAGGGGTGCCTCACCAGGCCCCTCCCCTCCCAGCCATTCCTTGTCACCCAGCCTCAACTTATCTGTAGTTCTCTAAAAATGTTGTTCACCTTTTTTGACTTTATTATCTGCATACTATAGATGTACTTTCATGGATCACTGAAAGGAAGAAATGGCTCACATGCTTTACTCAAGAGTGTGATAGGCAACAGGCTTTTAAGGGGGTCCCACAAAGAAAGGGGGACAATATATTTTCCAAAGAAGCAGAATGCAAACAAGAAGCAATGGATGGAACTTGAACAGAGAGAAGCAACCTAAAACGAAGGAGAAACTTCCTGACAGTGAGAACAATTAACCAGTGGAACTGCCTGTCTCCAGAAGTTCTGGGTGCCCAATCACTGGAAGTTTTTAAGAAAAGACTGGACAGCCAGTTCTGTGAAATGGTATGAAGTTCACCCCAAGGTCCCTTCTAAGTATCATTCTGACACCTTTCCCAGGATTTCTACTCAGAGTTTGGCATCCTCAGTTTTCTTGCCTGAGCTGGGGGTTGGACTNTCTGGATTATTGACATTGAATGCATGTAAACCCTGAAAAATATGTGGTAGCCCTGGGCAAAAGAAAAGCAGAAAAATCACTCTAGGTTTAGGGACAGTGTAAGCAGGACAGGATCTGCTTCCAAAATGCATTTCTTTTACATTGCAAAGGTGCTCCAAGGCTCGATTCACCCCCATCCCCTCTGTCAGAGTGCACTCTTTCTCACTCCAGGCACTTTACTCACACAGGGAAAGCGATACTTGCAGCGTCCATGCCTTTCTTCCTTTCTCCTGGGGAGAAAGAGGACATGGGGAACGGAAAGCTTGGAGAGCAATCACAAGTGAGTGATTGGGTGACTGGGTTGGGGGCATGGCCAGCCAAGGGTTGCCACCGGTTCAGCGATCCATGCCAAATAACCACTACCGGTTCACCTGAGTGCATACCACCTCTGATGTTGGCTGTATTATCCATACATTTACTCAGAATGGAGGAGGGAGGCTTGGAGATTTTTCTTCCAGGCTGGGCTTTAAAACACAATTACTTCATACCTTTATACATTTCTAGATCAGTGGTGTCAATTCTAGGCATGGGAGCCAGATCCAGCCCACAGGGTGCTTAGATCTGGCCCACAAGACCACCCTGGAATAGCAAAGGACTGGCCTGCAGTGCCTCTGCCAGCAAACATTGAGCTCAAGGAGATTGCACACTCAGATTTCGCTGGCAGAGGGCTGCAGGAGACTGTCGCAGTTGAAAATGAAGCCTCAATGAGTAATCATGGCCACTCTCCCTCGAGCCCCATAAGATCAAATACAACCATGATGTGGCCCTCAATGAAATTGAGTGTCAAGCCCAAAATCATCATATGTGTAGCCATTTTAGTTAGGTTTAGTATATATTCTTTTTCTGGCTTTCTCTTTGGCAGTTATGGGGGAAGGGTTTCGGGGCTTGCCACATTCCTAAGGAGGCAGGAGTGGAGATAGAGAGAGTTGTTTTGGCTAGGTAATTCTTGTTCCTGTGGGAACACAAGCTGACCATGCTCAGGCCCTTTGAAGTGGAGATTTATGACATCAAGCAATGTTGAATAACTTCTATTGGAGAATGTGACTTTTGGGGGTTGTTTTTAACTTCTAATATTGTGGGGTCATTCTGGGTTGTGTTAAATCCGAAATTACCATGGATTTTGCCAATTTGATGCATTCCTAAAGCAAAGAAATTGTTTTGGAAGATGGGCTTTGCTCTTTTCTTTTTAAATGGATTTCATCACTTGGAACATCGAGTTTGACATCCCTGTGCTAGATTAACTCCAATCATTAACTGTAGTAACAGATCCCTAGGTCCTGTAGGTTCTGTTAGTGGTAGCTCATGTCAATGGTTGCCTCATGGTCATTGCAATAATTCTTTCTCTAGAAACTCAACACTTTCATGGAAGACAAGAATTTGCCTTGTTTAGATAAAATACTTCATTTCAGATACCAACAGTCTTAGTTATGCTGCACAACACCTTTTACAAAAGCTAACAATCTCGTTCTACTAATATGTATGTCCTAAGATTTGAACAATGGGTCTATTTTTCTGCCCTTTTGTTATAAATGATTTGCAATCTATTTCTCATGATGACCATCTGGTTTACCCCAATCTCTATTTAGGAAACAATACTTTCTGCTCCTAATTTCCCCATTTTCTGCCTTACATTTCATGCCAGAAACTTTTCCCTGGATCCTTAAATATCCTTTTTACAATCTCTATCCTTAAGTTTGTATTTCAGTTGGTATTCCAGATGGCTCTCTTCAGGGAGCAAAATATGGTTGAGTATTTTTTCATCAACTGATCCTTATATTAAGCTGAATTGTTGTGAACATCAGGAAAAAGTCAAGGGATACTTATTTATTCTGAAATAAGCCCTGTACTTCTGTATAGGAAGGACAGAGATACAATCCTTAATTTTACTTTGAATCTTAACAGAAAATATGAATTCTGAAAGAAATTGAACAAATAAATTCTGAGGAGAATTTTATGAATGCACATAAAGGCAAGACTTCAAGCAGAGAGAGATTAAGAAGTCTTGCTTTAATTTTTCAAATGCAGTGAAATGCCCATATGAGAGCTGCAAAAACCACTGTTTTCTCCTACTCCCAGTCAAATCACTCACTCTTATCTCAAGTGCCAAATAAGTAGATTTAAAAGGTCAACCACATACATGAAAGAGCCAACATCACCCCTAACTACCACATTACAAATTGTGGCTAAAATAACTGATTTTCAAGTTATTATATTTATTTATAACTTTAAATAAGAGGCAGAGATGATCAGTAATGTGGAATCTTGCTTGTTTCCAAGTAATTTACTACACTGTAATATAGTGATTTTGCTCCTTCTTTTCTCTCATTTTCTTCATTGGCTGCTCCTATGAATACCAATTATTCCAATTTAATCAGCTTTTTAATGCAGTCGGACAGCTTTTGTGATAGAGAACTGTCAACTTGAAAAGAGAAACTTGTTTCCCAAGTTATGTTTTCTTGGAAGGCAGCGAAAAAGAATTATGTCCACAGCCTTGCATCATTTGTAAGTTAAACTCAGACAATCTCACAGTCCAAAAGTAGCTTAGGACACTTCATTAAAGATTAATTGTGTGTTTGGGGGAAGAGTACCCATTGCCCTTACTCTCAATTTCACTGCCAATTAACCAATGAAATGCCATTTCTTTGCTGGCTTCAGCTGCCCAGGTGTCTCATTGACATGTGAAAATTTGCCATAATGGAGCAGTTCCATAGCACAGACATTGTAGGCATTTTCATTAAGCACAGAGTTCAATGTTAATAAGATAAAAATATCAGGAAATACATCTTAAGCCAAAAAGGCAAATATCCCTGCAATTGTCAAGATTCCAGCAATTGTTTCTTCTCTCTTTTTTCTCTAAAAAACTGACCTAAAGTATCCAGAACACCTCCAAATCTGTTGACTAGGGTCTACCATGTTTTCCGGAACTACCTCCTAAAAACAACCATGTCCTTTTATGGTCATGATCTTCCTCTACCATAACTGCTACAAATTTGTAGTGTTCAAAGTTATGACAGCACTGAAGAAGTAACTTTATTGCCAGTCCTCATATTTACATACCATGCAACATTTTCACAATCATATGATCACCATTTGTGTACTTCACACCTGGTTTGCAACAAGCCGAATCAATGGAGAAGGTAGCAGTAAAATCAACTGCAGTCATGTCTCATTGAATGACTGCAACAACAGTGACATGATAAGATCATCATGGTCTGGTGATGTTTAGTTTAGTGATCTCAGTGTTTAATGACATAATTGCTAGTTTCAACAGTGGTCACGAAGCCCAGTTTCACCTCCTTCTAGCAACAGCAATAGCACTTAGACTTATATACCACTTCACAGGGCTTTACAGCCTTTTCTAAGTGGTTTACAGAGTCAGCATATTGCCCCCAACCATGTGGGTCCTCATTTTACCGACCTTGGAAGGATGAAAGGCTGAGTCAACCTTGAACCGGTGAGATCCAAACTGCCACACTGCTGGCAGCTGGTGATTAACCACTGTGCCACCAGGGTCCTTTTTGTTTGTACTCTGACATTATATTATCAAGCTGAAATGCAGAAACAGGCATTTACTAATACAACTTTTTTGAATGAACATTTATGATGACACCAAAATTACACCTGTCAGTTGCATTACAGCACTGTTTCAGGTGAGCGAAACCTACTGGTACAGCTTTTGTGGCACACAGAGTCTGAATAGATGGAGGAAAACATTTCACTATGGAGTGAAGGTGGGAGAATGTCTAAATTAGCAAGCTAACTATCTTAAGCCTTGCAAAAACTGAAAGTACACCTCAAAAAGAAAAAGGAAACACTCACCCCCAATTGCAACTTGAATTTTTACACTGGAGCTCTTAACAGGTTAGGTAACACAGAGCCTAACTTGGCTCACAAACTTGATGCACAGCTTGCATCATTTGTATGCAGCAAGCAAAGGAATTAAGACTGAGATCCTTCAAGTAGAAAATGAGACATCAATCAGTACAGCTAGAACTTGAGTAAAACCTGAGTAACCAAGTCATGTACCTTACAAATCAGCCAACTGTCAGGTCAGCTATTACATAGTTAGTCCTCAACTTACAGCCACAATTTGGATCAGAATCTTGGTCACTGAATAAAGCAATTGTTCAGTGAGATGTCTTACGACTGCTTCACTCAACTACCACAATCCAAACATTCCTGGTTGGGGTCATTAAGCAGTCTTACAGGTTGTTAAGCAGATGGAGTGCCAAGTAAGGAGCAATGGGTACCTCAAGGGTGGGGGATCCTAGGAGGTTTTGCTAAAGAAATTTTCAGCCCCTGAGTGGAGAGGTAATCATGGATGGCCTGCAATGGGCTGTCCCACCTGCCTGAGGTATCCTATCTTTACCTTACTGCACTGCCCTTCTGCTTGGATTTTGGCTCTCTCTTGTCTCTGGAAGTTGGTTTCAAGAGAGCTCCCTCTTCCATTCCTTAACTGGGCAAAAAGGCTACTCTTTAGGATTTGGACTCTGTTTCTACACCCCACTGGAGGAGTTCAGAGATAGAGTTCTTCCAGCAGCATTCAGAAACAGAACTTAAATCTTCTAGTTTTGAGATAAGTTCCAGCACCTCATTTAAATAATTCAGTCCCATTGGCAAGCATCTCTTTCAGCTAGCTCCCAGAGATCAAAGGGAGTCCTTTTGGCAGGTGATCGCAGCTTACAACCTTCCCTGACAGCTTTTCCACTGACTTGTTGGGGAAGCTGGCAAAGAAGATTCCAAATAATGATTACCTGAATGCAGGGTGCTTGACAACCAGTTGTAAGTGCAAACAGTACAAACATCCAGATTCTGGTCACATGTCCACTGGAGTGGTGGTTCAACATTTTGCAATTAGAAGTGCTTTATGAACATCTTTTCTGAGGCTATCAAAATTCCAGACCATTGTTAAACAAAGAGTTGCAACTTGAGGACTACCTGTGAGTCCAGACATACTTTGCTGGGGTTATATTTGTATTACATTGAGACAGGAAAAGTGCAGCAATGTAAAATGAAATGCAGCAAAAAAAAAAGAGAGAGTGCATGTTGCAACCAGGCCTTTCTATTTCTGTCTAGATCATTCACAACCTGCTGATGACTGTGGTGCCCATGTCACTCATTCAATTGTTAAAGCTGAGGAGGGCAATCTGCAACCCTACAATCTGATGCAGCTCAAAGCCTAATTTCATGCAGCATCTGATCTGATTCCAAAATCAATTTATCAAGCAGCAACTTAAACTTCTGGCAAAAGCAATCTGTTCCTTTCCTTGCTGGCTGCTGTGTGAGGAGAAAGAGAGAGAAAAAAAGGGTCTCATAGAAAGAAGAGCATGATGAGGATAATTCACAGAAAGAAGAGCATGATGAGGATAATGACATTTCCCCTTCAAGGTTTAAGCATGCCTCAAATGTAGATCCAAATGTTGAATGCTAATTTTATGCTGTGCCTCTCCAACGTAGCAATACACTGTTGTTTAAGAAGATAGTAGTGGGGAACATATTGTTCTTGCATCAGAACAGGTTCTTCTAAGAGAATATAACTTGTTTACAAATGTATTCATATCATGATATTAATGTATGGTTCATGTTCATCTTCCATATACTATTTTTTGGAACCTGTAAACAAACCCAAGTCACTATCCTTTCTCCCTCCTGATTTTGAAAAAGAGAAGAAAGGAAGTTGTACATAAATTATCATCTGCATCTGCTTAAAGTTTATGCAATTTTGATGATATATAAATATCTTCTACAATAATGCTAATATTGTAGCATTAATATATTCTTGTTTCCTTCTTAAAGACATTTTACATTAAATGTCTTTAAGAAGGAAACAAGGGGGAAAGGGGATATTAGCATTATTGCAGCCTTATGTTATTATGTTTGCACTATCAAATCTGCCACAAATGTCTAAGGTTGTGAATCTTAGTAAGGAATGTTGGAGGAAGTAGAATATATCGCTGTCTTTTAGCATTTCCCTGAACACTCTCCATGCAGTTCAGTTTTATTAACATTTTTTAAAAAAAAACATCACTTGGGCAAAAAGTCTTTTAAATCAGCATTTAATCTCCAGATTTCAGTAAAAATTGAAGTATTAATGTCTTAGCTTTTTAAAAAATAACTGTAGGAGATATTGTTTAGTAAAGTCTGAAATAATATTACTAATGCAATTATTAATTAATTTTACAAAATAATTTTGGTCGAGTGGTTAGAAACCAGGAGACTGTGAGTTTTAATCCTAATTTAGGTATTAAAGTTATCTGGGTGACTTTATGCCAGCCACTCTCTCTTAGCTCAACTAGTCATATTGTTTCAGCAAAAATAGGAGAAAGAGTATTAGGTATGTTCACTGCCTTAAGTTACTTATAAAAATAATAAAGGCAAAATAAAATATTTTTAATAAAATTAATATTTAAAAAAAAAAATCGATATGCATCCACATTCTTTTTAACTACCCAGAATAAAAAGTTAAAGCTAACTACCATGTGTTAAGATGAAAACAAATAATTTTTAGTAATGGTAAACAAAGTTGAATTTTTAAATGTATTAGATTTGGTGGTAAAATTTAAAGCTGTTCCGTTTGTTTTGTTCACAAATAAGAATTATGATTTAGAGACCAATCCTTGTAGCAGCTACTCTGCTATTACAATGGGGCAATTGTTTTTGAATAAACAATTTCTGAATTACAAACATGATCTATCTTATTAATAGGTATATGAAGCTCCTGGAATAAGTAATTCATTAGTTTGTGGAACAGTATCATTATTACACTGATGGATGTACATTACATTACCCATTGGTACATTACCATGTTGGCATGCTGACAATACTGTAAAAGATTTCATCTGGAATCTTGAAGACATAGGCCCCTGATTAAACAAAATTGGCTGAAGCCAAATCCAAGTAATTGTTGATTCGGGAACATATAAATCCAATATACTCTGTAACTTGCAGCATAGTTTATGTCCGCACCGTATACTATATGAAGATCCAATAAGATGAGATTTCCATGCAAGTTATATGATTAAGGCCTGGTCCCACTGGCTGACGGATGCAAAACGTATGCATAAAGGACACAGAGGATGAGCAAAATTTCAGGGGTGGCTCCGTCCGTTGTCATCCGCTCCAAAAAGTGGTGAAAATTTGCATAAACAGAATGGAAAAGAACAGATGTGGGTAGTATGTAAAGGGGATGTAACGGATGTTTCTAGGAAGCCTAGCGGATGAAAGAGCAGTGGAAGCGGATGACAACCTCCGAAGGGTTCTGGGAGATAATTTCGAAGCGGACGCATAGCAGATGAAGAGGATGCATATGTATGCCTAAAGGAAAGAAAGGGGGATGCTGTGCGGATGTATATCGGATGCAAACCGTTCACTGCGCATCTTTCTATTTCCATGCTACTAACGCGCGTGTAGACGTTCCGTGTATCTTTTGTTTCCTCCCTCTTTCCATTTCAGCTACAGCGTATGTGAGTTGCGAGGATGCCCAGAGGATGCAGAGAGGATACAACGGACATTTAATGGATGATAAACGGCATAGAACGTTTGTTGCTTGTGTATGTCGCGGATTTACATCGTACACAGTGGAAAGTTCATCCGTTCACAAAGTTTTGTGTAGCTCAAAACTTCTTGTGTGGATGAAATTGCAGTGGATGGTGCTTGACGGATAGAGCGTATGAAAGACGTATGCAATGAGTACAACAAGATGCCAGCGTTTTCAACGGATGGCAAGCTTTTTTTAACATTTTACATCCTCTTTGCATCCATAAGTGCAGTGGGACAGGGCCTTTAGGAAATATATACATGAGGAACCAAAGACTGCCCTAACCAACTTGCCCTAAGTTGGAGCCTTAGACTTTAACTTCTGTCATTGTAGAAGAAGTGGCAGCACCTGAGAGAAGAGTGAAAAGGGGGATCAGCCTAGAATCCCTAAACGGTCACAAGTAAACTCGAGTGCCATTGACTCTTATCTAACTCTAAGCAGGTGCTGAATATTACTTGAGAGGATTCCTATAGATGGGCTTTGAGCAATGAATCAGCTTAATTAAATCTTCACATGTACACCTGGCCTTTTATGCCTCACAGTCATTTTGATCACTGATCATGTTTAATGAGGGATGATAAGAATTAGTTTCCAGGTCTTTGAATGTTCAGTCATGCTATTATTGTTCTATATTTTACTGTAAAAAAACCCATTATCTCTCTTTTTAGAGTTTAGGCAAATCAAGCAGATATCTATTTTCCCATGAGTTATTCAATTCACTCTCTCTTCTCTTCCATTTTTCCTTCCAGAATCGGCAGTATTTATGAAGATCTGTAGCTGGCCTTAGCTGGCCTGCACATGTGTTTTTCTTCCCTTGTGTTACCAAATACAACAGGAATACAAAAACAGTGTGCATTACAAGATATCAGAGGAACCAAGGTAGGTGGGAATGAACCAAGGAAAGAAAATGACATTGATAACACAAAAGCCAATTCACTAAAATCTAATTGCTTAAATCCATGAAATCATACCACATGTTTCAATATGTGGCACTTCTGGTTTCTCTGTTTATTCCAATTAAGATAAAATATAGAAAAGGAAGATAAAACATGGCCTGCTCACGTCAGAAAGAGGTCATCCGGAGACTCTAAAAATGGCTCATTAACCATCTACACTACGTATTAAAACATCCCTCTAGACCTTTCTGGACAAAGCCCAGCTTCAAGAAAGCAGCTCAAGTTGCTTTGCACATATCTGAATGCATTTATTAGTACAATATGTGCAGGACAGTCTGTTTCCACACTTTGATTTGTTACATATTTTCTGTCCTCTCCCTTCCTCTTTTATTAATTTACAAAAATGGCTATTTAGATAGAAACTTAAAAGAAAGCTAGGGAAAAATATGAGGCTGCACTTCCATTTGTTATTGCTCCGTAGGTTTTGTTATTGTTCTCTAAGTTAATTAAGTTTTTGTTGTCCATCAAGTTTAATTTAAATAATCCCTAATGTTAATTCCAGTACTGTTTATTTTAAAATTATGTTATAATATTTTAAATTTTTGTATCTCTTAATATACTATATTTACATCTTAATATATTGTAGAAGTCATTAATTAAAATATCTGTAAAAATCATTAAGATTCTTTTTTGCCTAATAACTTAAATGGCAAGATTGTTCCAAATTACTGATGAGCATGTTTACATTAAAATTAATGGATCTCAAAAATAAAACAAATATACATGCATAAAAGTGATGGATGAACCAAAAATATATATAATTTCTTCATGATCATAATATGCATGATAACACAAAAATGATTTTTTATGGAACTATATTACTGTATACATTTAATTTTTTAATGGATTGTTAAAAGCAAAATGTTGTACATGTACCATATATTGAGAAGTGGAACATATTGCCAAAATTGTCTGCATCTCTTAAAACTTGTGAATAAACGTTAAATGTTAAATAGAAATGGAAACAAAAGATCACATCTGAAAACAGTGACTGAGTAAGTAATGTAGTTGCTTTCACTAACATTGGTATTCAAAAATATCAAAAGGGTGATCCTTAATATTCTGTTTAAGAAATAGGTTAAAACCCTGTGATTAGGACAATCATGAAAACCTTCTGACAAAATAAAAGAAAAAAAGGTAGATATTATAAATAAAGCCATTGAGACTTTTTAAACTGTTCCTGATTGTCACTATTTTCATGTAAAAATTCACATTAAGTTTTGAAGAAGCTGAGATCGATATGTTGACAAGAACGAGTCACTATAATTATCACCTTGAAAGTGTTGATCAAAATTGTTGATTATAACACTGAATTTCACTGACAAATAAACAACTGTAGTCTTTGAGAATTTTACCACTTACCCTGTGTCATGTTCCTTGGGTGTTAATGAATGAAAAAGTTCTCTTTCCTTCCTTATCAGTCCATTTTCCATTATATTCTTACAAAAATTGCATACCTTTTAACAATTTCACATCATTCTTTCTTAGGTTCAAATTATCATCCATCAATTCAAAGGCCCCTGAGTCAAACCACAGCATTTCATTAAGACAACTGAGTACTGACTTGGATTTTGCTTACGCTGTGAAAAATCAAGACTGAAATATGTTAACAGGGTGAACTATAGAAAAGTCTATCAAAATGAGAGCTATGAAAAACTTCAAAAGGATGCTTTGATTAAGTGAAGATATGAATGAATCATCCCAACCAAGTCAAACTGCATGTCAAAGCAGAACCACTTTAATGCTACAAATTAAATAAGGGAATTGTGAAATGCTTTGCAGACTCGATGCACATTTTCTGCTGCTTCTGAGTTTGTTACAGACAATATACAATCCATAACTTCACAAAGAATATGGAGGATGGACATTTAGTGATGTCATAGGCTGTCTTACACTAAAAGGAGAAGCTGACTAATTCATTTCACCAACTTAAGATCTTGAGTTATCAAAGCCTATCTTGGGTGCAAAACTATCATTTTTGTGAATTAATTAATTTGTTCAAATTCAAACTTATTTAATGAGGCCAGACACAAGACTGTACTTTTTATTTTCTTTTGTGCTAATAAAAAGTTTCCTTTCTCTATTGATATTTCATCTCTATTTGGAGAACTCTGTATATGGATTTAAGGCTGACCAATTCAGTGTATACCATAGGATCAAACGTTCTTTTTAAATTCTGCGTAACCAGGACAGGTCAAATTCTGTCTACAATAGCTGAAAGTGTGTCAACTAAGAATTACAGGTGTTAGCCAGCCTAAAGGCCCTGTCCCACTGCACTTATGGATGCAAAGAGGATGCAAAACGTTAAAAAAAGCTTGCCATCCATTGGAAGAATGCTATGCCTCCATTGTGTACTCATTTCATACGTCTTTCATACGCTCTATCCGTCGAGCATCCATCCACTGCGATTTCATCCACGCAAGAAGTTTTGAGCTGCACAAAACTTGTGAATGGATGAACTTTCCGCCGTGTACGATGTAAATACGCGACATACGAGCAGCAAACGTTCTATGTCCGTTTATCATCCATTAAACGTCTACTGTTTCCTCTCTGCATCCTCTGGGCATCCTCGCAACTCACATCCGCTGCAGCTGAAAATGGAAAAAGGAAGGAAACAAAAGGTACACGGAATGTCACACAGCGTTAGTAGTACGGAAATAGAAAGGATGCGCAGTGAACAGTTTGCATCTGATACACATCTGCGCAGCATCCCCTTTCTTTCCTTTAGGTGTACATGATGCATCTGTTTCATCCGCTATGCATCCGCTTCAAAATTATGCCCCGGAACCCCTTCGGAGGTTCATCTGCTTCCATCCGCTTTCATCCGCTAGGCTTCCTAACATCCGTTTAACATCCCTGCTACATACTACCACGTCTGTTCTTTTCTGTTCTGTTTATGCACGTTTTCACGCACTTTTTTTGGAGCGGATGATAACGGATGGAGCCACCCCCGAAATTTTGCTCATCTGTTGTGTCCTTTATGCATACGTTTTGTGTCTGTTGGCCAGCGGGACCGGGCCTTTAATGCTTTAAGAATAGGGAGTGGTAAGGCTTAAATTTCCATTTTCTGATGCCAGATTCTTTTTCTGGCCAAATGTTGCCATTTTGCCTTGCCAAGCCTGGCATCCAACCAAAGGTCCCTTCCAAAAGGGCTCAAACTTGCCATGCCAACTTTCTTGGCAAACCAGATGTAGCAAAACTGCTACACCCCACAAGGGCTACTTAATGGACATTCTTCAGAATCAAGCCCAGCTCTTCAAAAAAGAAAGAGCAACCATTTTAAAATGTGTGTGTTTTTTTTAATTGAAGTGGAACACAGTGCATTTTTTCAGTAAACTTTGTCAGTAAGTTTTTTTCTTGATATTTCAGAAACAGTTGTGCTATTTTTCCCATCTTTGGCTTTACAAAAATGCAGAGGGAATATGATATCAGCAAAACTATGAAAATTAGTTGGCTGAAATTTGGGGTGGTTTTGTTTTCCAAACTAGTCATGTCTATCAACCCTATTTTCTTTCCACTCTGACCCTTCCCCACTACACACACATGAAGCAGCTACAATCATTTTAATCTGTTCTCCATTATTTACTGGATAATTAATTTTACCAAATGTCAGAATAGCCCAAATGTCCAAGTGGTTCAGATCAGGTTGTCTTGCACTAAACTCTTTATAAAACTGAATCAAAACTGATATGCAGTGCCCTCTTGATATTCAGGATTTTATCTAGTGTTAAAAAAAGTATCTTTTTTAGAGAGTATAGTTTAAAGATATTCTTCTTAGGATGAAAGACCCAACATGGTATTCTTTCTTTCTTTATTTTTTTTTTAAAAATGTGTATTTTGTCATGACTGGTAGGAACAGTATAGCCTCATGTCAAATTTGAATTGATCAAGTAGATTTCTGACATTTGTATCTTAATAGTAATATGTAAACAGAAATTGATTCTTCATTCTCTTTATTGATGTAGCATACCACTTCAGTTTTCAAAAAGAGTCAGAGCAAATCAACAGCAGTTTTGAATTCATTCTCTTATTTTTCTTTTTCTTTTAAATTTATTGAGCATATAACCTGCCCATTTGTACCAGAGGTGCTATCCAGCAGGTTCTGACCAGTTCTGGAGAACTGGTAGTGGAAATTTTGAGTAGTTTGGAGAACCGGCATATACCACCTCAGACTGGCCCGACCCCCCCTCTATTCTCTGCCTCCCAAGTCCCAGCCGATTAGCTGGGTCTTCTTTAGTTGCCCTGCACAGGAGAATGGAGCTGGAAAGCAGGTTAGTGGGGAGAGGAGAGAATGGGATTTTGCAGCAACCTTCCCCTGACATGTCCACCAAGCTACTCCATGCCCATCAAGCCACTCCATGCCTACCAAGCCATGTCCATAGAACCAGTAGTAAAAAAATTTGAATCCCACCACTGATCTGTACCTCTGCTAAGATGCAAGAAAACTACCAGCTATGGTATGCTAGCTGTTCTGTCCGGAAAGAAGCGCGTGAGACCGGGTTCCAAACAATAACTATTTTATTTAACTCGCAAGGCAATAGAATATGGAACAAGAGCCCAAGCCACAGCAGCCCTTTTTATAGCGGCTTGCCTGTGGCTTGTGGCCAATGACACTGTTTTGACTGTTCCCGCCATTTGGCGGGCTTCCCGGATTGGTTCTTAAATAACCAATCCGCGAGTGGCCNGCCAATCAGAAGGGGGAACTTGGAACCCACCAAGTTCCATACAGAACACTAGCAATGCTAATTCAAACACTGCTATTTTGGTGAGAAATTCTAAGGAGCCAACAGCAGCATGATGTTGAAAATCAAAACAGAAGACAGAAGAAACTTCAGTTAGCTATTTTATAATGGCATATCCTGAATGGTTATCAATATAATGTATGTTCCTCTTAGTTGGTGGGATGTGACCAACAATATGTTGGCTTCCAAGAGAATTTCTACATGACAAATCTTGGGTGCTATAGAATCTTGGAATAAAGCTGGGCTTTTATTGTGCTTGTAACATATAGGCCAAAGTGACTGCTGCTGTCCTTACCATTGGGAAGGAATATTAAATATGGCATGATATCAGCTTCAGAAACTAAGAAAGGCATGTGAGTTTCCTTTATTATTTCACATCTACAGGCAGGAATCTTGGCAAACTTGCAAATTAAAGCAAATTAAGCCAAATTATTTAAAGATTGGTATAATATATATGCTGGTAATGCAGGTAATGTCTTGATCCCCTTTCTCCTAACTAAACAATTGAAACTTTGTCATCTCTTGCTACTCTGGAATGCAGTCCCTCCTTCTTGAGAATCCAGATAACATTCCACTGTGCATGGCTACAAATAAGGGTGGCCACCTAACCTATGTTTTATCTTCTTATCAAATTACATTATGCAAAAACAGTGATTGATGGATAGTTAAGGTCAATGATAAGAGTGTTATCTGGTGATGACTATTCCATGCAGAAAATTGAATTTAAAACACAAGAAGGGTAAATGGTTAAAAAAAAATGAGCTAACAAATGAAAGACAGAAAATAGATATCCTTTATGTCTGTAAAACTGAAGAAGAGATAGGTGTGATTCTTGCTGAAGGAACGGAATATGATCTTATCTTTCAAAGTGAAATAAATGAAGAGAAATGAAGGTGCAGAAATGAATGAATGAACAAAAGAACTATAATACATGTCTTCTGGGATTTTTATTGAGTTTTGTGTTTTGTA
Source organism: Laticauda laticaudata (assembly GCA_004320025.1). Lineage (NCBI taxonomy): Eukaryota > Metazoa > Chordata > Lepidosauria > Squamata > Elapidae > Laticauda > Laticauda laticaudata. The sequence goes on from BHFT01014319.1 coordinate 28,428, forward strand.
ATTTTAACTTTGTTCTGAATAAAATAAAATATTTTCAAAAATATCTGCAAATTATGACTTGGTATCATTTGTTTCAAGTGTGTATGAAATTAAAATACACAGATTGGTATACTTTGTATTAGGCTCCACTGAATGGTCACAATGGAAAGAAATAATATGAGTTTAACCAAAGGAGAAAAAACAACTTATTAAAATGAATGTGACCCAGAAGCAAAAATAAAATAAAAATATATTTTTTAGGTGTTATGGGAGGATAGAGCCAAATTGAGATACAAAAATAAGTACAAAAAAGGCAAATTGGACTGTTTAGAAAAGCAAGAAGGAGTCAGAATGATGAATGATAAGTGTCTAACTGAAAAATCTCTGATTGTTTTAATGTACACATGGCAAAAAGAATAATTATAAAAGTTTATAGAGAAACTTGTTTCTGAATTTTTTTTTAACAGAGAAACACTGGTATAATTAATGAAGGATACACAGGTAATAAGATTTTTTTTAAAAAAAGATAAAAAGGAATTTGTGCCTGGTTGCAAATGACAGAAAGCTGGTAAATTTTGATGGTCTAACTGGACAAATGTTAAATATGGATATAACTTGCTTACAAATATCTTTTATTTGAGTGCATGTATGCGTGCATGCACGCGTGAGTGTGCGCATGTGTGTAATGTGAGGCTATTGCCTAATTTGGTAATGAAATGTCTGCAAGAGAGCCATCAAGCTCAGAGAGCACCAAGGACCCCACATTATGGAATGTGCTGCAGGAATATTATTGCTGAATGTGATACTAACATTATTTAATGGACATAAATAACTCACAGGTATAATTAGAATAATTAAGCAACAGGGAGTAATGCAACAATGTGCAATATCCTCTTGTTTGTTAGTCTATTTATGAACAAGTGTATAAGGAATGCTTATAGGGATATTGGATGTATCTTAGTTGTGTATGTGCATGGGTATGCAGTATTATTTGCAATTGATACTGTTAGCGATGATAGTCACCTAACAGTTCGGTTGGCAATATATCAACCAGGATAGTTATTTAAGGGCCTGTCACATAGGCTGACAAAAAGTATGTAAAAAGGACACAGCGGACAAGAAAATGTTCCATCCGTTGTTATCCACTCTCAAAAGTGCCCCAA
>BHFT01014320.1:0-27602 GCA_004320025.1 Laticauda laticaudata
ACTTCTGGAGGCAATGAGTTCCACTGATTAATTAATCTAACTGTCAGGATAGTTCTCCTTGGTTCTAGGTTGCTTCTTTCCTTGATTAATTTCCATCCATTGCTCCAGAACTTCTCCAGAATGGATTGGGCCAACCTCTTCCTCTTCCTCCTCCTTGCTCCCCTCTCATGCATCTTCCCTTTCATTTTTTGCAACCTGGCCCCCATTCCTTTCCTTGAAATCCCCCAAATTACCTCCTAAATGAGATTCCTATACTGCTAACCATAAACATTCCATGCTAAGACTGACTAGGTCTTTGAACTGGCCCAAGTTATGCACACCTGGATTTATGGAGGAACTCTGTTAGATGATGATTAGATCTTTAGTTGTTACAAAATCCAGTAATAGCCTTGCTTCATTTTCAGGTTCTTCTGAGTGGGGTACTGGATTTCTGCCTCCACCCCTCATCCCACTCTGGTAGCATTAGTAATAACAATCTGTGCTTATAAATAAAATGTGATGCCTTGCAATTATACAATTGCCCCAGGGCTAGCTCAAGTTTTGCTGAAGTTCACTAGAGACTTGTGTATCCAGAGAATATGAGGCATAGTCTCTTCAGGAGAGTATAATTATTCCATAGTTGCATAAACACTAAATATAGTGTTAAGCAGGGATCCACAACCCCTGGTATAAGTTTAGTGCTGGGCTGCAGCCCTTTCAGAATCGGATGCCAGAAGTGGTGTGGGCACAAAATTGCATTTGTGAAGGAAAAAAAATGAAACTCTGATTTTGGTTTTGTTGTTTAGAAAGATTTGGTATTATAGAAATGGCAAATATGTAAAAGCAAAAAGTTGAAATTGGAGTGTATTTATCTTGTACTGTGCTAGCAAGAGTTGGAAATCAATGCCCCCTTTTCTTTCTTTTTCTCTTCCCCCTTGCATTTCACACCCCATTTTCCCCATTTTTATTATATAATAAAAATAACAAATGGAAACTGCATTTGTGAAAATGGTGTATGCACTTGTGACGCCATCCTCTCTCCATACCCTGCACCATTGCCGAGCTGGAAAATTTGGGGACCACTACTGTAAGACACTACTGTCCCACTGTTATTATCTACCTTTGCTAAATTACTGATTCTATTTGTGTGTTTGTCATGGCAAAGCATGCTTTATTTTAAAAGGAAAATAAAATGACATTGTAAAGGTGCTTTTTCAAAAGGCAAATGGACTTCTTTCTCCTTGAAGACATTTAGCTTCTGACTGAAGTTTCTTGGAAGAGAAGTGACATGTATTCAGTTCCCTTTTGAAAAAGTATCTGTGGTACAACCATTACCTGGATGACTGAGAATCTCCATAGAAAGTAAAATGTCCATTACATGTCTTGGCGTTCATCAATTTCAGCCTCTTAGGCTTTCAGGAGGGAGAACAGAAACAAAATGTTTCTGTTGATGGATGGAAATGCTTGCATACAGATGGTAGCATGCTTTATTCTGTAACATATTTTATTCTGTACAAGCTGTCCACTCTTTTTATATACTGTAGTTTCCAAGAGTATTCTGAACCATGATACTGTTCTGTCTTGATACATCTCAAAGAACACATATAGCTAGTCCTTGACTAAACAACTATTTCTTTAGTGACCGTCTCGAGTTATTGGCATTGAAAAAAGTGACTAACAGCCAGTTCTCAAACTTATGACTGTTGCAGGATTTCTCACATTCACATGATCAAAATTTGGGTGCTTGGCAACCCACATCTATTTACGATAATTGCAATATTCCGAGAGGGTCACGTGATCATCATTTGCGACCTTCTCAGCTCGATTTTGACAAGCAAAGTCAGTGGGGAAAGCCAGATTCCCTTAACGGCTGCATGATTCACTTACTTGCAGTGATTCGCTTAACAACAGTGGCAAAAAAGGTCATAAAATAATGTGCAATTCACTTAATAACTGTCTTGCCTAGCAGTGGAAATTCTGGTCCTGCACTGGTGCTAAGTTGAGGACTAACTGGACAGGTAATCCTCGACTTAGAACTCCAGTTATGTTATCCGGTTACCAAATATCTTGCAGTCATAAATCATAGCAGTCATAAGTCAGTTCCAACATGGCTAGACCTGGTTTTATGACAATTTTTACAATGGTCATTAAGAATCACATGGTGGTAATCTGAATCCACTTTCCTCGGTGTGTTTTTTTTTTTAAATCAGAAATCAACAAAACATTCACAAATTGTGGTCATGTAACCCCAGGCCACTACAACCAGTTGTAAATGTGAATCAGTTACAAGTCCCTGAAATGCAGTCGTAACCACAAAAGAGAGCACTTGTGTGTGTTGTGTAAGTGTATGATATTTTATGGTGACCTGAAGTGTTTTGTGGACTGTAAAGCAGACTCTGAGGTTGTTATAATAACTCTAAACAGTTGACAAACAATCGGTCCTAAGTTGAGGATTATCTGTACTTGTAAATGGTTACAGGAAAGCCTTTTGCAGAGTTTGTGAATGTAGTGTAAAACAGGAGAATAGCTTCTTACCCCTCAACCTAGTACTGTCTCCAGTTGTGTGGGAATTCAGTTTCCATAATTCCTAGCTAGTGAGCCATTCAGAATAGACTGAAGATCTATTGATAGTAGAACTCTCAACAAAATGTCCAGGCAAAAAAGATATATACTGCAAACTCTATGTGGCATCAGGAAGGGCATCCGGCCGGTAAATGCTCAGCTTCATCCAATCACCCTGACACTACTCCAAATTAAGGGATTAGAAAGTCATAAAAAGGGAGTTGATATTATCATGGCGATGTTACAAATATGCCACTATTTTCATTTATGAAACTTGGAATATATCAGCTCCTAGCCATATCATAAGTGAATTTCCCTTGGTTTGGTTTGTTGTAGATTGCTACACAGTTTGCTAATATTGCTAGTTTAACTCTAATTGCACCCCTTCTCAGCTGACACTCTCCCAAAATGCTGCTCATTTAACATTTAGCCCTGACCAACATCACTCTCCAACCCTACCTACTTGCAGCCCCATCACTCACCACAGCTGCTGCTGTCTCCAGCCCCATGGAGCCCCAGCTCAGAATGAGGACCAGGAAACTCATGACAGTCATCCTGTTAGCACAAAAACAAAACAAAAGCCATTCAGATGAGCATGGAGATCAAGATGGGGGCGGCAAGGGGTTTATGTTCTGTCTGGTAGTTTCCATATCTCCAAAAGCTTCATGGAGAGCAAAAATGGTTTATTTTCATATCCTGCTAACCATGGCACCAAGGCCTGCTTCTAATCACCTTTTTTTTGAAGAAAAAAAAAAGCTGTCTTAATAACAGAGTCTTCATCTCATCCCCAGTCTATTCCAATGGCTACCTAAATTTATTCTTAGCTATTTCAGGGTAAAGTTAGTGCTTTCCAACTTTTCCCAGTATAAGTCTTGCAACGGGAACAATCTAAGATGCCCCATTCATGAAGATGATGATGAGTCAAAAGCTATATCTATTTAATCTTCTATTCATTGCAGCTGCTGAAGCCCATTTTGGATTGGGCTTCAGAAAAGAATGGCTATCTGTTTTAAGCAGATAGATCTGACACACACTTTCCAAAGCTCCATGCAGGCAACGCATGGATTCACTGTATATAAAAGTAATATTTGACTTAGTTACTTACTTATTTATATTACATATTTTTTAAACCACCCATCTCCCTCAAAGAGAAGCTTTGGGTGGTGTACACTATCATATGAAATGCAAAATATTTTAAAACACTTATTATATTACGTTCATATTATTGCTTGCTTTTTTTTGATGTATTGTAAATGGTTTTGAATTACAAATCATTCAAATACATAAATATTTATTTATTTAATTAAAGTGATAAGCTATTTACAGCTATTTTGCTTCAAATAAATACACGGAGATGCCTCAGTGGCACATTGCAACATGTATAGTTGGAGCAAAATCATGAAAGATGTTATGGCTTTTCCCACACTGAAATACTTTCTGTGTAAACCAGTGTTGGCTGGGGAATTCTGGGAACTGAAGTTCACACATGTTAAAGTTGCCAAGATTGAGAAACACTGCGGTAAACCATTTATAATACTGAAATGTTCCCTAAAGGGATTAATTTAAATTACAATTTTAAATTAGTGCTTTAAATGACCAATTTTAAATGAGTGTTATTACAGTCCACAACAACACTGTACATGATCTCTTTTTTCTTTATTTTCCTTACAATGAAACAATAAATGAGTCATAATATGCTAAGTAGGAAGCTGATAACAATCACTGAATTTTCCACATGAAAGAGTTTAGGGCTCATATAAGTCAAATTAGCTTGTGATGTAATTGAGCCCAGAATTACAAATGTAAATCATTCCAGTCATTAAATATGTCACCGTGCTCAATTTTGCCACCTTTTTTGCAGCAGCCGTAAAGTTAACCCATTGTTCTCAATGGGTGTTTTAGGGCAGAAATCGGAAATAAATGCCGGTTTCTAGGGAGGGAAATGTCATAAATTGCAGTCATGTGATCATGGGGCTTTAAGTATAGGCCGGTTGCCAAGTGCCCCAAAGATGCTTTTTTTTCTGAACTGAAGAAGCTTCTTGGATGAGAAGCGAAATGTCTTCAAGGAAAAACGAAGTCCAGTTATCTTTTGAAAAAAGCACTTTTCGGACAACTATGATCTGGATGATTGAGAATCTCCACAGACAAGTACCCAAAATGCAACCACATGATTATGGGGGTAGGCCTGACAGTCAAAATTTAAAATTTGGGTTAATAGCCTTCAGGAGGTCTGTTGTAACTTCAAACAGTCACTAAGTGAACAATCTTAAGTGATATCTTGGATTTGGATATTGGCTGTCTTGTTATTGTTAGTCACGAAGTCATGTCTGCCCCATTGTGGCCCATGGACAACATTCCTGCAGGCCTTCCTGTCCTCTCCCATCCCCCAGAGTCCATTTAAGCTTACACCAACTGCTTCAGTGGCTTTCTAGAAGTCCAATAAATGTGTTATTAAAATTTCTTGAATTCAATAAGCTTTCTTGATGCATCCCTTATTTTATTTATTTGATTTGTCAATCACTTACAAGATTATAGATATAAGAATAAACATGAGTATGAATACAGGAAAATAGGTAGGAATAAATGGGGACAATAGGACAGGGATGGTAGGCACGATTGTGTGCTTATAAACTTCCCTTACAGACCTCTTAGAAACGGGGGGGGGGTGAGGTCAATAGTAGATAGTTTAAGGTTAAAGGANTGTAACAACAGAGTCAGGAAGTGCATTCCCCTCTGTTGCTGAAGTTGTATTTTCTGCAATCAAGTTTGGAGCAGTTTACATTGAGTTTGTATCTGTTGTGTGCTCTTGTTTTGTTGCAGTTGAAGCTGAAGTAGTCATTACATCATACCCTCCTCCCAGGCTATTTTTGGATGTGGTCTCTAAAAAACCCATAGACCCATGCTCAGAAATAGTCCTAGTGATAAGTTCTTAATGTCAACTCATAAAATATTTCTATGGTCTTTTTAAAGTTGCCAACAGAAAGGAAGGGGGGAGCAGTGCAGCACAAACCGAAACTGCATTCCATAAATGTTTTCAAAGATAGTAACTAGGTGACTGAAGTTTCTGCTGTGCAAACTTCTAGCTGGAGAACATGATTGATGATGACTCTTGGCTATGAATGTGTCCCATTGGAGAATATGAACTACAATACACCCAGGGGGTGGGGGAAAACCAGAGTCATGGTTTTATGTGCCTCAGATTCGGCTACACCCAGGCAGTGCCAGACATTTTAACTCCCAATAAATCCTTTTTTTAAGTTTTGGAAGTTTGACTCGAGATTCATGATTTAAATAGGGGTAGCTGCCAGAATCCTGACACCTGACATGAAGCACTTCCATACCAGTAACTTGTCAGCACTTCTCCATCTTGGGCATTAAGATAAGAATGTTTGCAAGGCCATATGCAGATTAGCATTCCTTTGTCAGGAGAGAGAAAATTATAGGTGGCCCTTGACTTACGACCACAATTGAGCCCACAATTTCTCTCATTAAATGAGTTTCTCCCCACTTTACAGCCTTTCTTGCCAGAGTGGTTAAGTGAATCGTTGGAGTTGTTACATTAATAAGACAGTTGTAAAGTGAATCAGGCTTCCCCATTGTCCTTGCTTGTCAGAAGGTTTTAAAAGGGGATCACATGACACACACACCCCAGGACACTGCAACCATCATGAGTCAGATGCCGAGCATCACCATTTTGATCCCATGAACATGGGGATCCCGCAAGGGTCATCAGTTGAAATATGATAATAAGTCACTTTTTTCAGTGCCATTGAAATTTCAAACGGCGACTAAGCAAACTGGTGTAAGGTGAGGACTAACAATATGGTAGTAAATTTTCTGCACTAAAGCAGGGATCTGAAGCCTTAAACACTCAAAGAGCAATTTGGACCTGTTTCCCACAGAAAAAAAAAATATCAGGAGCCACAAAACCTGAGTGGGCATGGCCAACTCGATCACTTACTCCCACCCAGTCACATGACCCCCCCTAGCCACTCCTACCTAACTGGTCATTAGGGCAGAGAACCGGTTGTTAAAAACACCAGGAAGCATCTCTCTCTCTCTTTTGACATCTCTCTCTCTCTCTCTCCCCTCCCTCTCTCTTTCCCCCCATCTCTCCCCCTCCCTCCATCTCTCTCTCTGTGTATCTCCTTCTCTCTTTGTATCTCTCTCTCCCCCTTCTATCTTTCCCTCTCTCCTCCCTCTCTCTCTCTTTCCCCCTTTCACTTCCCCTCTCTCTGTATCTCTTTCTTTCTCTTTATGTCTCTTTCTCCCTCTCCCTCTCTTCCTTTCCCTCTGTCTCCTCTCTCCTCCTCTCTCTGTATCTCTCTCTGTGTCTCTCTATGTTTGTGTGTTGTCTGTCTGTCTGTCTCTCTCTCTCTGTGTATCTGTCTCTCTCTTCCTCCCTTTCTCTGAATTTCTCCCCCTCTCCCTTTCTATTTCCCCCTCTTTCTCTCCCTCTCTCTCTGTATCTCCCTCTCTATCTTCCCCTCTCTCTTCCCTCTCTCTCTGTATCTCTCTTATGTCTATGGTATGCCTTTGTTGTGTTTTGGCAGAGCCCAGCTGCTCACTTGGAGAGAGTATCCCTACTTGTGTGCACCCTCCCGGCTCTGCCACAGCCACCCAGGGGGTCATGACTAGAAGGAGGGAAAGGAGGAGGAGGGTTGCTGAAAAGGAAACCTTCACCGCAACTCGCACTAGTTCCCCAGCCAGTCCGAATTTCCAAAAAGTTGCCAAGAAGAAAGAAAAAGAGTAGCAAAGAGCCCCAAGGAGAGCTAGTTGGCTGACCCAGCTTCAGAGAAAGAGAGGGAGGGAGGGAGGGAGGGAGAGAGAGAGAAATTGACAGGCAAGCATCTTTGGTGAGGTGATTCTGGCTTTCTCTGAGCTTCTTTACTCCTCCAGCGGAGTGGTGCTGTTGGTGACTTTCATTGAAAAGCATCCCCTGGGCAGTGAAAGTCCCCCATACAAGTTTTAAAGCCATGGCTGGCTGCTGTGGACCCATCCCCCCATTCCCACCCCACCAGCCCTCATGTAAGCAAGGCTGGCGTCGGTCATGGCTGTGTCAAGCCAGTGTCTTGGGTCAGAGAGCAGGTTGTGAGTCTCCCCAAGTGACCGAGGCATGCCCAGCACCAACAAGGGCTGGAGAAAGCTCCAGCAAGAGTGAGGCACCAGAGAATCAGCCCCGGACACTTCTCCCTTCCCTGCTGTCACCCTTACATGCTCAGGCCAGGCGAGGAGTGACTGGGAGTGGTGGGCGAGTGGCAGGGTCATCCAGTGGTGGGACCACCAGACAGGGAGCCATAATAGAGGGCCCAAAGTGCCAAATGCGACTCTGGAGCCATGGGTGCCAACACCTGGACTAAAGGAATGTACATTAACGTAGCCAGGAAGAAGAGCCTCACAGTCCCCCAATTGTGGGATGGTTACACCACAATAAAGATTACGTCTGAATTTAAAAACAGCTTTTGAACTGAAAGGCACAATTCTGGATCCAAGAAGAGCTTTTACACAATTGGCTGTGAATTTCATAATACAATTTCTGTGACTGAGCTAATGAACAAGGCTTTTCTGTCAAGTAATGTCTGACTAAGACGATACAAAGGAATGTTAACAATCACAATGATTGTAGGTGATGCTCAGCAGAGCAACAAGCCAGCAGGAGTGGGTTCGAGTACCGAAGAGACTGATTAGGTACAGGGCCACATCAGTATTGCCAAACAGTGTACAGTCATTCTTGACTTACAACAGGTCATTTAGTGACTATTGGAAGTTAGAACAGCACTGAAAAAGTGACTTATGATCGTTTCTCACACTTATGACAATTGCAGGATCCCTGTGGTCATGCATTTTACAGTCAGATGCTGAACAACTGGTTCACATTTATGACAGTTGCAGTGTCCTGGGATCCTTTTGTGACCTTTTGACAAGGAAACCAATGGGGAAGCCAGAGTAACTTAACAACATGGTTATTAATTTGATAACTGCAATGATTAACCTAAGAAATGTGGCAAGAAAAGTCGTAAAGTGAGGCAAAACCCATTTGATAAATTTCTCACAGCAACATAATTTTTGTGCTCAGTTGTGGCAGTAATCTGAGCATTACCTGTATTCCAAACCTTTTCCCACTTAAATCTACACATGAGACAAATATGCCTTAACAGCTTAATTTTCCTCCTATTATATGTCCCTCTGATGTTCCTTTTGCCTTATCCCCAGTCCTTATCTGAGCAGCCACCCTGATCTTGTCTCAAAGTCACATTGTTGTTTCAGGCAGTTTTAAACTGGGTACAATATGAAGTGCTCCACCAACCATTCTGTTAATGTGGGCAGGTGATTGGTAGGAGATGCAATCAACCTGGGTATCAGCCTCCATGAAGTATGTTTGCTGTTGGCTGCCATAGAAATGGGGAGGGGGGAAGTTTGGTATTTGGGGGGGGGAGTTTGCTGGAGAGTGGAGATAATTTCTGTGTAGACCAAGTGTGGGGGGGTACTTTCATGTTCACTGGGAAACTGCATGGACTTGTTTATGCCCAGCATAGGTCAACTGTCTTGGCGTACCAGATTGGGGGTGTGTGTGAAAACACCTGAAGATGTACCGCACATGACACCATACTCACTGGAAATTGGACGTCCAGTCTGTGTCCTTGGAGGAGGGAACTTAGGATAACTTTCAATGTATAAATTTCGCACCTATTGTCTCAGTTCTTGCTTTTCTTTCATTGCTATCACTTCTAACTCAGTAAAAGTTCCTTTTCTCTACAAACATGGAAACATGGGAGATTTCTTTCTAGGGTTTTGGACAGAAGCATGCCTGACACTGGGTTTGATTGGGGAACTCAGGCTAATGTAGCCAGATTGTTTTTAAGCATCTCACAGTTGGACAGCACTCTTTGGGTATTAAATAAGATTGGGAGCTGCCTGAATGCTTGAAAACAAGCTTGGTTAACAGCTATTGAGAGGACAGGTGAGGCTGTCTTGCTTGCCACACACCCTCCCCATTCAAGTGGGTCTGTTTTGGAATGCACTCATCAAAACATGCAGAACCATGAGTGAGTTTTCAAAGATAGCTGAATCACCATTCCAGTCATCTGTCAAAACTCACTTCCCTCCTAAAGGCTAGGTCACACTGGCCGACGGATGCAAAATGTATGCAAAAAGGACACAGCAGATGAGCAAAATTTCAGGGGTGGCTCCAATCCATTGTTATCCGCTCTCAAAAGTGCCCAAATCTGCATAAACAGAACGGAAAACAATGGAAAGGAATGGACGTGGGAGGATGTAGCGGGGATGTAAAGCAGACGTTCGTAGGAAGCCTAGCGATGGAAGCGGATGAATGGATGACACATCCGCAGGGCTTCTGGGGAGAATAGCGGAGGAGTGGATGCATAGCGGATGACGCGGATGCAACACGGACGCCATAGGATGCATAGTGGTATGCGTAGCAGATGCAAAGCGGATGCAAAGCGTTCACTGCGCATGCGGGGAGGATTAATGCGTCAACTCCGTGGATTAAAAGGATGCAGCTCACAAGCAGTCACATTCAGAGGAAAGACCTGCTGCCAGAGATATCTTGAGAGAACACCATGGGGAAGAAGAAGAAGCCTGTGCCTACTCCTGCCAGCCCGGGTAAGAGGACAGAACCTCCATCCACCCCCTGGCACTGACTCTGAAGCTGCTGGTGCTTCTGCTGCTAGTGCTGGTGCTCTGGTGTTGCTGCTGGTGGTGCTCTCCTGCTGGTTCTGCCAGTGCTTCTCCTGCTGGTGCTGCTGGTGCTTTTCCTGCTGCTGGTGCTTCTCCTGCGGTGCTGCTGCTGGTGGTGGTGCTTCTCCTGCTGGTGCTGCTGGTGCTTCTCCTGCTGCTGCTGGTGCTTCTCCTGCTGCTGCTGCTGTGGTGGACCAGCCCGAAGGCCCTCAAAGCCTTGCTGCTGAAGGCCCTGAAGGCTCTGTCAGAGGGAGAGAGGCAAGGCAAGGAGAAGGGAGAGAGGAAACTGTACTCCATTTCCGAAGATCATGAGAGGAGGTGCGAATGGCTGAGAGAGAATGAGTACTGTGGAGGAAGGCCACAGGCTCTATCGCGACACCAAGAGAAGCAGGCGGCTTGGAGAGGAAGGCGAGAGCCTGGCTACACTTCAGATGTACTCCTTGGATGCTGGAAGCACATGCACACCTGGTATGGCAAGCTGCACCTGAAGAAATCCGGGCAGGCCGCTGTCAAGCTCACTGACCAGGAGACCTATGTCATGGACAGGTACAGCTTCCTGGAGGGTGAGATCCACCACCATGGAGCAGCCCCTCTGACAACCCTCTCCTCAGACATCCCACAGACAGCCAGTCCTCTTCTAGCCAGGACAGCTACCATGTCCAGGCATGTGTCTTTGGAGGGCCCCACGACAGAGACCCCCCCCGACAGCTGCACTCCTCATGCTGGAGGACGTGGAGGATCCCTGTCTCAGATGGAGCAGGAAGAAGCAGCCACCAGAGACCAACCCACACCCAGCATCACCTCACCAGAAAGCAGGCAGAGAAGCAGACCGGAGGGACAGAGCCACACTGTCCTCTTGAGATCAGGGACACAATCAAAGCCAGCACAGATCTCCTCTCCCAGCTGGCCCATTCGACATACCATCCTCGAACTGCAAGCCCTTCCTCACCTACGTGAGCCAGACCCTCATGGACATGCCCGAGGCCCAGTACAGCTGATGAAGGAGAGGATCCCAGCTGAACCTGCTCTGCCCACTCCAGTCTGCTCCTCACCCCAGGCGATGTCACAGCTCTTCCTTGGATTTCAACAGCCCCACAGACCAAGGCTACCACTACCAGGACTTCCCACAGCAGAGACAGCCCTTCCCAGTCCAGGCCCAGGTTCCTCAGACACCACCGACGCCATAGATGCCCCACCTGACCCAGCTGCAGACCAGACAGCCCCCTACACTCCTTCTTCCTCCACCCCACAGTCAAGCCGTCAGAACATTCTCATCAGTCTTGGGCCTCACACCCAGGTACTTGATGAAGGGCCTCTCAACCTCACGGGACGAGTCAGTTCTTTGAGAGCTTCCTGCACACACCATCTCCTGTTGTACTCTCAGGGCCAGGCACCAAATGGCGCCTCAGACCAGCACTCCAAATACAGCCACTCCACAGTCCTGGCCCCTTTACATCTGAGACCATGGGCACGCCTCAGAGTTACTGAGAAGAGTGCCAGAGACTGAGTTGTTATCTGTTCACTTTATCTTTGCTTAAGACACTTTACTTGGGTCATTTTACTTTTTAATAAAGTCATACAGTTTGTTATTAATAAAGGTTGTCTTTGCTTCACACACTTGGTCATTTTTTTTACTTAATAAAGTGTTGGTGAAAACTTTGAAAAAATGGTTAACGCCTTTTGCATGCTTGTGGATTGGTAAGGATAGTTGTGGGATGGGTAAGGATAGCTGTGGGATGGGTAAGGATAGTTGTGGGATGGGTAGGATAGCTTGGGATGGGTAAGGATAGTTGTGGGATGGGAAAGGATAGTTGTGGGATAGATAAACCTCCAGTGCAAGATCGTGGACTGTATGGCCACCCTCCTAGCTGCCACACATAATGGACCTTTATTATCAATAACATTTAATCATTGATCAACACATTTCAACATAAACAAAGCTCTTATTAATGCGCTGTTCATTGTTGGGCCACTCACCATACATGGCACAATACTCATCATGTTATGAGACAGGCTCAAGAAGCATCATTAAGCATCTACCATCCTGTCTTGCCACTCCACTGCTCCAGCTGGGATTGCAACCAGTGTTTCAGGAGGTTGCTCTGCTTCTCCCCTTCATGTGAAGCTTCTGTTTGGGCTGACATCCAACAGTGTCTATCAGTTTGTCTTGCCTCCATTCACCAGGGCTCCATGTCCCCAGTTGCCTTGTTGATGGTGCCACAGCCTGGTTCTGGCAACACTGGGTAGGCGGGTTGGCGCATGAGATTGTGCAGGGATGCAGCAAGCTTCACAAGATCCTCTCACAGTCTGTGGGTTGTTGATCTGCTGCCTGGTGGTAGAGATCACTGGAACCTGTGCAGGAATGCCAAAGGCATTCTCCACCACCTGTCTTGGCCCTGGACACCTGTAGTTGAAGATCCTTCTTTACACGGTGAGTATTTGAAGTTTAGGGCTTTCTGAAGGTAAGCTTTGGGAGAAGCGTGCATGCACCACATGATGAGTAGGGCACATCTTGCATGTCGTTGGGCAGGGGGTTCTGGATTGGGAAGCCCATGATGAGGTTGGTTTCCACGCCCTCCTTGAGGTCATATGGCGTTGTAATCTGGGCTTGACTGACCCGTTGCCTGAGCATCGTGTACATGAACTGTAGTCAGTATCAACCATGGCAAAGAGTGTGATCGCGAAGAGTCTTGTAGTTGAAATAATGGGACCCTTGAGTTGGCTGGAGCTTTGGCGGGCCACGTTGTTCCCCAATCTAGTGGTAAACAGTTCGTGGGGAAGTTCCACTCTAATACCTAACTCGTTCTGCAATTTTCCTCCAGCCTTCTTCATGTGGGAACACTGAGATGAGCTCCTCCACATATTCTCCATGATGGCCCTGCACCATTCTCTGACACACAATGGGCTGATGGTGTTGTGATTGGCATCCCTCCAGTCATCTGCATGTTTCTGTGTGTGGTCCAGAGGCCAGTGCACAGAGTCATGCCACCTTCAGTCACGGTTCTAGGCTGGACGGAATTGTTGTTTGCCTTGGTCAAACTCTGGGTCTCAACGCTCCACAACTTTGTAAACATGGCTCGGGACATCCTCATGAATGCTGGTAATGCATGAGGGTGTCTTCCTTCCATCACATCAAGCTTGTCATAGTATCAACACCTTCTCCCGATCCATTCGGACCAGACAGCTTCTTGGTGTCCTTCTTCTCCTTGCATAGAAAAGTGAAACAGTCTGAGGAGGGCTTGTTCTGTGTTGAATGATGGTGGTCTACCAAAGGAGTGTCGAGATCCATGGTGACATGACTGGATGAATGTGGAAGAGGAAGAGCAAGGTGAAAGAGGTCTTCACACCGACGAGCTTGCTGGACTGATAGTGAATCCAGGTGATTCCTCCTCTTTTCACTAGAAAATATCGGTTTTACTGCTATGTGTCCTCCACTACCTGCTAGAACACTCGCAGACTCCTAAATAGCGAGATACTCATATACGACGTTTGGTTCCATTTTAATGCTTTATATCTGAGCGCACCGCTTTCATCCTTTCTATTTCGTGCTACTAAACGCTGTGTGGACGTTACGCGTACCTTTCGCTTATCTCTCTCGCTCCGCTGCAGTGCATGTGAAGTTGAGAGATGGCCAGAGATGTGAGAAGATACAGCGGACGTGTAATGGATGACAATGGACGTAGAACGTTTGTTGCCCGTATGTGTCGCGGATGTAGATCGTACGCAGCGAATGTAGATCGTTCATCCACTTAAAAAGTTTTGTGCAGCTCAAAACTTTTTGAGCAGATGAAATAGCAGTGTACGGATATTTCACGGATAAAGCATATGAAAGACGTATGCAGTGAGTACACAATTGATGCATCGCGTTTTCCAACGGATGGCAAGCTTTTTTGTCCATTTTCCATCCTCTTTGCATCCGTTGGTGCAATGTGACATGGGCTTAAGTCACATCCCATTTTAATGGAAATGATTGGAAGAGAGGTTCCCCACCACCACTTTTTGTCCCAAAGGTGATTTTTTCAAAAGGCAACTGGACTTTACTATTTTCCTTCAAGATGTTTTGCTTCTCATCTAAGAAGCTTCTTCAGTTCTGGCTGAATGGTAGAAGAGGGATTTATATTCCTTGCAGTCATCTGTTTGTTAGCACTCTTTCTGGGAGTCATTGAGATCACTTGAAGGGTTATCTCTGCCCTCATGGCTACCTGAGTAATGCAAATAGGTGTGGAATCTTCTTGGAATGTTTCTTGGAAAGTTTCCACCCAAATTTGAACTATTGAAGTGACCCTAAGGGCACAGATTAACCTTCAAGTGGCCTCAAAGACTCTCAGAAAGATTGTTAATGACCAGAGGACTGCAAGGAATAGAAATCCTTCCACCCTCCACCATTCAGTAAGAACTGAAGAAGTTTCTTGGATGAGAAGCAAAATGTCTTCAGGGATAAACGAACTTCACTTTACCTTTTGAAAAAGCACCTTTTGGAACAATTATGACTTGGTTGACCGAGAATTTCCATAGATGTTTTTTCACTGATGATATTTTGGGATGGGAGGAAAACAGATTCTAAGGAATACATCAACCCTAAAACACAGTGGCTTTATAAGCAGGTATGATGGGCTGTGAGATCAGCAAGTTTTATACTGTATGGGTTTCTGCTGACTCATAAATAAAACTTTAACTCAGCAATAGAGAATGGCCCTCTTGCTAAATCCATTTCCTCACCAGTGATTTATAACATTCTTCTACTGTCATTGTGCTGAGATAACAGTAATGAGGGCAGGCTTTATAACCAGCTGGGTTATACTACAAAATGCTGCAAATCACCAGGAAGGCATGGCCATGGTGTACTTTAAAAAAAAATGGCCTTGCAATGAGAAAAAAAAATTAAGGAGAAGGGAATAGGAGATAATGACTTTATATCTGTAGGATATCAGATTGAGGAACCCAGTTATAAACCATAGTTGGAAATTGCATACTCCTGAACCAACTTTTTTTTTTATTTGTCTCAGTAACACAGCATAGTAAACCTTAATTAAACTGAATTAACTTAATAACACAGAAGCCTAATTGGCTCAGAAAGGTTTGCATAATTGTCTGACCAAACACATCTGGTGCAAACCCAGCGTATATGAGGTATTTTGATGTGCAAGGTAACAAAATCTGAAAAATAATTGGAATTGGATGGCATATAAATTTAACAAATCATTATAGTGGATTGTATATTCAGACAGATGTCGAGACTGGATTTAGCAGTTTTAGCTATTTTCCCAATTAGATCTTTTGGGTGGTGTTAAAGGCATTTTTGCAGGTAGTAAGTTGTTCCAAGTAAAGCTGCCTTTTGCAATTGACTGATGCTGATTTTTGTCAATACCAAATGGGTTCAGATGGTGATCCAGATACTTTGGGTTTGCACAGAAAGCATCTTTCATTATTGGTAAATAACTTTTTTTCCATTATTCCTGCAGCTACTGGCCCATGTTGCTCAACTAGGACTTGCTAAATCCTGGTTTGTTACCAGATGTCCAGGAACTCCAATAACTAGCACAGTCCTATTATTATCAAATCTGCTATCTTGTGAGAGGCTCCTTCTGCCTCCATTTATGCCTTGCAGCATAGCTGTGAAAAAATTGAATATTGCAAAGTTATCTCTTCCCAGTTTGTAGAAAATTAAATTAATCAGTGTGACTCTTTAGAACTGATTATTAATCATCTCTGGATATCTTTATAATACCTCATTACCTGTGGTTATATCCGATAGCAAGCATTTCTTCTGTCTACTAAAAATTCCAAGACATTGGCTATCCTTAAAAGAAATTGATTTATTCTTTTGCAGCCATAATTGGGATGGATGATAGAAGATCAACCTAAATCTCCCTTTATCTAGGACAGCTCTGATAAGTTTGCTCTTGCTTTGTGCCCCCAATTTCTGTGCCCAAGTATGCCCACCAGGTGGTGCACTCACACGATTACCAGCCACTTGATCTGCTTTGCCAGTCCCAGCAAGGTGAGGAGACAGATGATAAGGTCCAAGAGCAGCAGTAAGATGTAAGCCAACCACCTAAGGGAGTTAGAGAGCAACAGAGTGAGTAAAACTGAAGAAGTATCCTAACTGTCAGAAAATTTCTCCTTATTTCTAGGCTGGATCTCTCCTTGGTTACTTTCCATTCATTGCTTCTTGTCCTGCCTTTAAGAGTTTTGGAGAATAGGTTGTCCCCTTCTTCTTTGTGGCAAGCCCTTCGATTTTGGAAGACCATCTTCTATCAGAGTCCATCTTCCATCTATTTTTCCCTATTGTGGCATCTTTCATGCCCAAACATTTCATGCCTCATTTTCAACCATCTTAGATGGGATCTAAGATTCTCCACTGAACCTGAAAGAGTCAGATGCTTTATGGACACCAATGTATACATAACCGTTATTGTCATTTTTTACTGTGGGCACACTGGCACACATTAAAAATGAAATTCTGTTACCTGCTTTCAAAAATACATACATACATAACACACATGTACACATGCTAAATACATACATGTATGTATATGTATGCATACACATACACACATATACACATAGATGCATTATACATATAATATATAAACACACACGTGTATGTGTGTGTATGTATGTATAAAAATCACTGTCCATCTTAAATATATATCAGAGATAGGAAACTTGAGAGTTCGCAAAGTTGATACTATATATGGAACAAAACTGTGACTGAATCTGTATGTTCTGCTTAGGATACCATGAAGCTCCTTCCAGAAGGTAACAAGGAAAACAAGTGTGAAGAAGATGTGTCGCATCCCAGACAATCCTGCAGACCGTGCTCAAGCATTGCTTATAATATGCCATGTCCTGGATAGAAGGGAGTAAACCGCCAATAATCTTTTCTGCCGTCCTCACCACTCTCTGCACCACCATCCTGTCTGAAGCAGTAACACTTCCAAACCAGACTGTATGCAATATGACAGGAAGCTCTTGATTGTCCCTCTATAGAAAGTGATAAGAACAGGGGGAGGAAGATGTACTTTTCTCATGCAATGCAGAAAATGCAGGCACTGCTGTGCCTGTTTCACCAGTGTCTTGCTGTTGAGCAACCAAGCCAACCTACTCATTAGCTGCACACCCAGAAACTTGATGCTGCTAACCACCTCCACCGCTGAATCACTAATACTCAAATATGTGTGGCTGTGCCTGCCTTTTCTGAAGTTGATAGACAATTATCTCTTTAGTTTTTCCAACATTTAAAACAAGGCTGTTTTTATTACACCAGTTCACCAAATCCTTTACCTCCTGTATATATGGTAGGATTCAGCCGGTTCTCACCAGTTCAGATGGACCAGTTGTTAAATTACCCCCCTGCCCGCGCTATCAAAGTGGATGCTGGGTGCTGCGCTGCATTGCAATGGAGAAACAGACCAGCACAAGGGAAGGAGAAAGCCGCTGTCTCTTTTTCTTCTCCCTGCTCCTCCTTCCCTTGTGCTGGCCAGTCAGTTGCCAATTTCTCCATTGCAACGCAGTGCAGTACCCAGGATCCATTTTGGTAGCACAGAGTGTGCGTGTAATTTAAGAACCAGTTCATCCAGGGGCAGGTTGGGCCACACCACTGACGACAGCCAACCTGATCTTGGGCAACTAGTTGTTAAATTATTTGATTTTTAGCACCCAGTCTCTGCTTTCAACTACCCACTGAAGTAGCTCCTTGTCTCAGCCACATAGTGAGGCCAGTCTTAGCTTCTGCAACATTTATTTCTTTAAGTTGGTTCCTGAACTGTGATCAGATTTATTTTCATTAAATTATAGCCACTCCACAGGCTTGAATCTTACCGGTAGTCTTCCAAATAGCCAACTTGTTCTGCTAGGATGCTGGCTCTTCCATGGGCATCTTTCCAGAAGGGGATGCCATCCAAGGTCTGTGCTACTGCCTCAGCCTGGCGGCGTGTGTTCCGAACCACAGCCACCAGTTCAGTCCTCTGAGACAGCGTCTCCTCAAGCTGTGTCAGTTCCCCCCGTACTGTGGCTGAAAGAAGTGCCACAGTTTCAGAGACCTATATGAGTGTAAGAAGATAAACATGCTGAGATACACCAAGAGGAAGAGAGTCATGTATATTATATGATGTTGTGAGACATTCATGGTCTTGGCAGCGAATTGTAGATATTCATCTACATGAAAAAGTACACAAGCAAATTCATGACAGAGTATCTTATTTGCCAAAAGTTCCCATTTCACCAGATAGCTCACAGCCAAGCTGCTTCTCAAGAATATACTATTTTTCCCCAGCCATCCAATTTAAAAGTAGGGCAACCACCAAGAGCTTCTGATGAGCCACCATGATGAATGGATGCCTCCTAGAAAAGAGGGACACATGGTGGCTGAAAATGGCACTTGAATGTGGGATTTGGCCTGCCAAAATCTCTTTGGAGAAAGAAGAGATTGCAAAATTACCCCTATATGTATTCCAAACAGTTGTTTTTTGTGTGTGAATTGTTGGCTTGCAATTGGCTAGGGGTCATTGGATTCTATTGTGCTTAGAGCTGCTAATGTTGCCTATGCAGACTCTAAGTTTGACTGAGACACAGTTTTTAATCATTTTGTATTAAAAAATTTTAGTTGTTTTTTAAACAGTGAGAACCTTCAGACTAGTAAGTTTTATTGAAATCACCAGGTGAGTTTTCTTTAATCCTTTAAGGAAAAAAAAATAACTACAAGTTTAAAGATTTGTAACAAAAATATTTTTTTAAGAATATACAACATCAGAAAATTTTTGAAAATTTTAAACAGATTAAGAGCTCAAATGAACTTGATTTAAGACTTTGAAATGAATTGAAAGGATCCTTTCTCTGAGGGACATCTGAGGGCACCAAACACTACTTTAAAAAAGTTTTTTTTAAATGAACGAGTGTAGGATGTTTTCAAGTTATTTATATTTTTGGAAGAACTAGAAATTAGAAAAAGAAGCCCCCTTGAATAAAACTGAAATTGACTTACGGGTAGATTCAGTAAAGGTAACAACAAGGAAGATGAAATAATGTATTTACAAATGAAACTAGATGATAATTTAATGACTTAAAAGATATGCAAATATTAAATCAGAAGAGTGATGTGCATTTTATTTTTACATTGAATTTACAGATGAGATTTGCTAAAATTGCCACAGTAGAATTGCAAAAGGGGCTTGACAAAGACTTCCTTTGAGGAATATAAAGATCATTGGGAGAAAGAATATACAGTATAATTTGCTTATTTGATCCATGTTAAAATAATGGGATGCTATTTCTAGTTAAAATGTATTTTACCCAACCTTTGAATTTTCCTTCCAAGGAATATCCTCCTGAATCCTTCCACCTTCAAAGATCAAGAAGATGGAACATACATGATTGTGTCGTTGCTACCCTGGCATTAGAACACCCCATCTTTCTTTCTTCGGATTCTTGCTCTTCTGACTTGCTTGATGACACTTGTGTGTGTGTGTGTGTGTGTGTGTGTGTAGTAGAGGGTTGAGATTTTATCGCTGCAGGCTGTTCAGAATTTCATTCTATCAGCTGCTCTTGCCTTATGAATGTTTTTATCAGATTTGATTATTGTATGCTTTTTGTTCTTAAGTACTTTGGGAGTCAGTACAAAGGTTATAAATATTTTAAAATAAACAACCAAGAAAATTGCAAATAGATTTCCAACAGAAAATCATTATTTACCTTCCGTGCAGTAGATGGCTGCAAGAGAATGTACCACACCTATCACACTCTGTGTTCATACAGGGAACCATGAAATCCCACTGGTTTAGTAGCCTTTGATGGGAAGTAATTGTACCACATAAGGAGTCCCAGAATCCTTTGCAACATGCAAAAGTACTGTAGTGGGGTTTCCTCAGCAAATGAGTAAATATGAAAAAGACATTTGCTTTTGGTGGAAAGCATATGAAATGTATGAAAATACAAGCTTAAATTGTCTATCCAGTAATCCGTGAATCGCTGGTGATTCACAGGTTATGCAACTGCTTTTGGATTTTACTTGAGCCCATAGTAGATAATATTTGTCGCTCAGAATTGAACTGTGGGTTCCTTGGTGTTCTCTGAGTTTGCTGGTTTTCTTGCAGATAACAAGAACACTCCCACTAACACTGACAGGGAAAGTGACTGGTTTATAAAATGAGAACCAGTCCCACTCCCTACTAGCACTGACGAAGTTGCCTAGTTTGGTAATGAAACATCTTCAAGAAAACAACCAAGCTCAGAGAGCACAAAGAACCTTATTTGATGAATGAAGGTGAATATATGTTTCCCAGGATAATGTTGCAGGATCCAATCTGGAATCAGAGGTTTAGTCTTCTGAGCTTTTGGTCTTGTACTGGAGTCCATCTTCACAGAACTTATCTCTAGCAGTGTTCTAGTTTTTTAGTTTACTTTATTGTCATTGCACCTCATACAATGAAATCAAACACCATCTTCAGTGCACATCATGACCATGACCATGAAAATAAACACAACCACACATCCTTCACCCTTCACACACTGAAGCAGAAACCTCCGACACCACACAAACTCTGCACTATACAGCAGAATTCAAAAGAGCTACTGCCCTGGGATAGAAGCTGTTTTTCAGCCTATTTGTCCTTGTTTTTATTATTCTGTACTGTCTGCCAGATGGTAATAGTTCAAAAAAAGGGTTCCCAGGATGAGATGGATCTTTGAGGATGTTTTGAACTTTCTTAAGGCAGCGGGAGCTATAAAGCTCTTCTGAAGAGGAGAGAGGGCAACCAGTGATCTTCTGGGCAATGACATTAATCCTCTGGAGTGCTTTGCTATCTGCCACGGTGCAATTGGCAAACCATACAGAGGTGCAGTATGTTCAAATGCTCTCTATGGTAGAAGGTCACCAGCAGTTTCTCATTCAGTTGTTATTTTCTGAGAAGCCTCAAGTAGTATAATCTTTGCTGGCTCCTTTTGACCAGGACTGCAATGTGGGCACCCCAGATCAGGTCCTCTTTTAGGCTAACACCCAGAAATTTAAAACTGGCCATTTGCTCCACTCGGTCTCCATTGATAAGCAATTTGTGTAGAGTCTTTGGTGGTTTCTGAGGTTGGTTGTTTCCTTGCAGATATTTCAACACTACACAAGGTAACATCATCAATGCTAGAAGGGAGTGGGGTTTGCTCACTTTTTACCTGGTGGTTCCTTGAGTAGGCTATGATTTGCTGTTAGCTTGTTTTCTGAGTTGGTAGTTCCTTGGTTGGATTATTGTTTATTCCTTGATTGTTGGCCTATTACAAACCTTGATGTTAATTCTGCTCATAGAGGCATTGAGCCACTAGTACAGGGGTCGGCAACCTTAAACATTCAAAGAGCCACAAAGGCCCTAACCAGAAGCCCCTATTCAATTCTGGAGCCAACCGGAAGTCTGGTTCCCCCACTTTTTTCCTTTTACCAACTGTTGACAGGGAGCAGAGGAATGAAAGACCCACATGTGGCTCCAGAGCCGTGGGTTGCTGACCCCTGTACTATTGCATTAAAAGTGATCAACACCCCTCCTCCTTCTAGCACTGATGATATTACCTAATGTGGTAATGAAATATCTGCAAGAAAACCACCGAGCTCAAAGAGCACCAAGGCCACCCCACCATTCAATCTTGAGCTACATATTGTCCTCTATCAGAATATGGTTTTTGCTCTATTCACTTGCACACCAATACTTGTAAAATAATAAATAACCTTTTAGTAGCCATAAGGAATCATGTTAGCTGCCCTTTGGAACATATATTAAGAGCCCATCAAATTCACACTCAATATGTATCCCTGAGAGAAACCTGAGTCAGGAGTCACAAATCTCATCCAAGGTTGTTGACAACTAATTTCAACCTTTGATTCATTTCTAGGATGTGTGAATATAAATGTGTTTCCAAGTTTCATCTGAGGACAAGAGGTTGCATAAAACATTCAGGGGTGTTTCCTGGATCTCTTGCCTCCCTCCCCATTTGTTCTCTTACCAGGCTGTCAATGGAGCTTAGCGTGTGGTTAGCATTGAGCAACGAATATGTGACCTGGTATACTCCATCATTGGTCTCGCTGTTTCCATAGAAACCGATGCCGATCCCAGCGCTGTGACGGGTTGGGATAAGCGGAAGAAAAAGAAGGAGAAATATATGAACATAAGGATTTAGAAACCTTGTAGCCTTCTTCCTTAATGATGGGTATGTCCTTTTCTAAAAATGTTCACAATCCTATTTCTTTTTTTTTCCTGGCATCACTGTCACATCATGTCTCACGATATAATACTTAAAGTAGACAATGTATGTGCAGTACTAATTCAAGCACGTCCATGGGACATACAGGGAGTCCTCAACTTATGACCACAACAGAGTCCACAAATTAGTCGTTAAGTGAGAAATTTGTTCAGTGAGTTTTGCTCCATTTTACAATTTTTCTTGCCACATTTGTTAAGTGAATCACTGCAGTTGTTAAATTACTAACATGGTTGTTAAGTGAACCTGGTTGCCCCATTGGCTTTGCTTGTCAGAAAGTTGCAAGAGGATCACGTGACTCTGGGACACTGCGACCGTCATAAGTATGAGTCACTCACCAAGCATCCGAATGTAAATCACATAACCACGGGGATGCTGCAATGGTCATAAGGGTGAAAATGGTCATGACTCACTTTTTTTCAATGCTGTTATAATCTCAAAAGGTCACTGAACAAACAGTTGTCAGTTGAGGACTACCTGCACCTTCTTGAATCTTCCTCCTTTCTAAAATACTGTATTTCCCTATGGAGTAAATAAAGTACATGGGCAGTGCCACTTTGAGGCAGGATGAGGTAATTGCCTCAGGGAAGCTGTTCAGAAGCATCTTAAAGGTGGTAGAGCAGTGTTTTTCAAACTTAGCAACTTTAAGATAGGGAGACTTCAACTCCCAGTATTCCCCAGCCAGCTATGTTCCCACCCATTTTAGATTAGCTGAGTTTGAGAAACATTGTGATACAGGGAAGTGATCCAGTGGTGGGATTCAAATTTTTTTACCACCAGTTCTGTGGGTGTGGCTTGGTGGGCGTGGCTTGGCGGGCATGGCAGGGGAAGGACACTGCAAAATCTCTATTCCCATTCCACTCCAGAGGATGGATATTGTAAAATCTCCATCCCCTCCCCACCCCACTAACCTTCTTTCCAGCTCCATTTTCCTGTGCAGGGCAACAAAAGAAGACCCAGCCGATCAGCTGGGACACAGGAGGCAGAAACTAGATGGGGGCAGGGCCAATCAGAAGTGGTATTCTGTACTACTCAAAATTTCTGCTACTGGTTCTCCAAACTGCTCAAAATTTTTGCTTCCGGTTCTCCAGAACTGGTCAGAACCTGCTGAATACCACCTCTGAAATGATCTATCAAAATGGAAGCTTGGTAGTTATATCAGAAGAAGAATGTTATAGCCTAGCCTTACTGACATGCACATTTTTTTACTTGATGGGGTTTATTTGTTTCCGTAGCATAGAATAATCCCCAGTTCCTCACATGACTCTAAATTGGTACATCAGAAGCATAGGTTCATTAGTTGCATGTCTTCATATTAGTATGAAAGCCTGGCAATTCTCTTTGGCCTGTAAAATCTAAAAATAAGCTGACCTGATTCACAGGTCTCCATTAAATACACAGACTAGATATAATTAACCATTCTAGTCCACACTTCACAAATCTTGCAATCCCACACTCCTCCTCCTGCAGAACATTCTGTGATACCAACGTACTTATACAAATCCATTGCATTACAAAACATCTATACATGTGTATGTTCTACAAAAATGTATATAGGTCTGTAGGTGTATGTATGCACAGACACAAAATCAAATGTGCCCTTATACAATCGGATGGTGTTTCACAAAATGGTGAGAACATTCTTCCTCAGAGGTACAACCTTGTCTGTTTGGTTGGATTTAGGAAGAGTTTTTATAAATTATATTTAATGGTTCTTAATTGATTGGGTTGTATGAGTATTTCATAGATGTTTATTGTGTTCATTGTAAACCACCTACAGTTAAGATAATCTTTCTTAGAATCTGATTGATGGAATGGCACATAGCCAATCAATAAATGGTCAAAGCTAAAAACTAAATTTAAATATAAGGACTTAAAAAGTCTATTAGTTAATATAACAAATATTCTTCTATATTCCATGTGAAAACCTAAGCTCTTTTCCTTTTTAAGGATGTCCCAGTGTTGTTTCTTCTTCCTATCTTACTGGCTACCAAACCATGATTAAAAAATAAATGCCTGCAATTGTGCCATGATTTCTCACATAAAATAGGCCACTTGCAATAACAGTGTCTCCAGGAGGCAAAAGGGCAGTTCTTTGACAGCATAAATCACTTTCTGATCCCTCTCAAGCAGCATGTTTAGCTTCTGGGAGGAAACACACATCATTCTTTCATCTCAGGTGGTGAAGAAGGAAAAGACTTTGTATTCTCTGCCCAATCACATGCTAATTATATATTTATAGTTCTGGAAATATTTTATTTACATATTTGTAAACAACACCTGTTCTTTGCACTCTGGTTATTAATTGGGGGGGGGGAGGAAGGTTAGATATCCTTAGCAGATCTTCTCTTAGCTTTCAGTTACATTTCTGTTTTGTGTTCAGCCTTCTACCCAGGAATATTATTGGCTGAGAAGAGATTCATTGCAATAAAACTGGAGTACAAATAAAGATACCTCTAGCATGCTCTTTTTTAATCAACAATGTAATATAGAAGTTTATAGTGATGCTTTTTTCTTTTTTGTGCAAGAGTAAAACTAGAGTGTCTTTCTTTGGAAAGTGGGACATTCAATATCCATGTTCCAGACCCCAAAAGGATCTGTAATTCTGCAGCCAAAAAGTAATTATTTCTTTTTTGGGCAGGGAGGTGGGGCCAGGAACAGGGGAAGGACACAATGGACCCCTTCACTTTTCTTCTTTTCCAATTTTGACAGCTTGGCCAAGTGTGAAAACCACTCAGGACAATAAAAACTCATCTACATTACGAGCATCTCTCTTCCTCTTGACTCTGCCTACCTCTTACATCTCTCACAATGGCAATAGAGATGCTTGAGAAATTTGATCACTGACATAGGCTGATGTTACGCACACACTCTGAGCTAAATAGGCAATCACGCTCCCCAGTTTCTGAATTTTGCGATCGATTCTCTGCTCAAAGGAACATCAACATTTACTTTAAATGTACATTTTATGATATGCTCCGCTTAGAAATAAGTAACTTCAGAGAAAATATATTTAACAGACATATTTAAATGGGTCTTCAAATGTGAATTTCATGGAAGCTTTTTATAGACTTATAAAGTCATACAGAAATGGGAATAATGAACATGCATGAGAATGAGATCATCTGAAATTCATCCCTTCCTTTTTTTTGAAGTCTCTCTCTTCTTTTTTACAGTAATCTCAAGCTAAGTCCAATAAAGCTTTGGCTCTACTTATATTACACATGCTTTTTTTTTAAATGCCTTTAAACAGCTTCCACCTGGGAATAATAGCCTAGTTAAAATGACCTGATTCTCCGTGAATAGCATCAAAGAGAAGAGGTATAGAAGATGACCTTGAAAATAGCCTTTTGTTGATCCTAATATGTTCCCACACTCCTACTCAGTGACTTTGCACAAAATGATTTTTTT
The DNA here is from genome assembly GCA_004320025.1 of Laticauda laticaudata. NCBI lineage: Eukaryota > Metazoa > Chordata > Lepidosauria > Squamata > Elapidae > Laticauda > Laticauda laticaudata. The sequence goes on from BHFT01014320.1 coordinate 25,888, forward strand.
TGTCTGTTGAATCTCCACCCCTTTTGTTGGTCCCCCCTGATGAGACCAGGCAAAGAATGGCAGATTACTTGTGGTGGGCTTTCATGGACGGGGTTTGGAAGCACATGGGAGGCAGTCACTCATGCTACAGCATCATCATGTCCTGAAAAAAAGAATTGGACAAGAATAAGAAGGGTTCTTCTTCTTGAAACTGGGGAAGGAGTAAGGATGACTTACAAAGAGGAATCACATCAGATGAAACTGTACAGATGGAGAGAGACAACAGGAAAGGAAATTAGGGAAGACCACAAATACGCACAAAGCAAACAGAAGCTGCCCCCACAACTATAGTCAGGCAAAACTGTGTAAGCTCCTTATGGCAGCTGCCAGGGATTGGGAACAGATTTGGAGAGAGAGAGAGAGGGAGGGAGGGAGAGAGAGGGAGGGAGAGAGAGGGAGGGAGAGAGACAGACAGAGAGAGAGAAGAAAAAACCAGAGGAACAATGTACAGGAAAGTATCATCTCATCTATTCCTTTCTATCATTTTGGATTGATCCTGACAACCTGTGCTTGCTCACCCACTCCCCAGCTTGTTTCTTAACTGTAATTAGGAAGCATGCAGTTGGGTAATTATAGCCTTTCACAAAATGACACAAAAATGCAGGAAACAGCTGCAACTGAAAGTATAGCGATTAGCTCAAGAGGGACCAAAATACCAAGCATCTTTTCTTCAGTCTATATTGGTGGCCGCTCCTTCTCCATCCTCTCATCCATCCTTCTGAAGCTGACCTATTCAGGTTCAGTCCATATCTCATGCTATATTCCAGCCTTTTCTATAAGGCATGCCTGTATTTTACATGGATTTTTCCACTTCTGGAGAAGTTCCATTGTACGTGATTTCTTTCCATCCATTTGCCCAATAAAAGTAACTTATCCATTAGTACAATGTGGACTTAGTTGCAAGTTAGCTTTTGTTCATTATGAACAAAAAGAAAGACAACCTATAATCAAACCCAGAAGTTCCACTTCTTGACTCCTCCATGATTTCCTGTGATTTAGAAAGAGCAGCCAAAAGAACCATCAGAATATTAAAGAACAGGAAAGTTGCACACACACACACACACACAGAGTCCTCCCCCCATTAAGCTAATGCTGAGTTACAATTGGTGTGGGAAAACCACTCCTTCCTTTCTTGATTTAGGAAAGATTGCACTGACAAATGTTGAATAACTTCCTAGCCAACCATCCCTTCCTAGTCAGCTCAATTTGTGGCATTTGGAGTAGGACCAAGATTAGCAAATGGTGACTGAGCCGCTCATTCCAAAGGCACCTGAGTCTGAAAAAAGGGCTTCCCCATTAAGCTTATTCATGGGAGTATCCTAGGAGTTAACTTTCTTTTCACAGGTCCACCTGCTCAGCCTTTACCCATCATCCCCATCATTTGCTACATATCAATCCCATCCATTCTCCTTTTCTTTCTCTCTCCCTCCTTCCATTCATGTATTTACCCTGCTCCCTCCACCCAAGTCTTTGCCCCCCATTCCTGCCTCTGAATCTTTCAGTCACACCAGGCCCTCTTTTTCCCTTTCTCCCTAAATCTTGTTTCTATGACAACCACCTCCCTCATCCTCCTCCTTTCAGAGCCAAGCAGGGCGGGAGAAAAGCAATGTCATTCTCATGATAATCAACCTTTTTTCTTTTGACTGGAGACAGTTCCCAGACTGGGGGGGGGGGGG
>BHFT01014322.1:0-34893 GCA_004320025.1 Laticauda laticaudata
ATGGAACATTTTTCTCGTCCGTTGTGTCCTTTTTACTAACATTTTGCATCCGTTGGGCAGTGTGACAGGGCCTTAACTTAATATTAACTATCCATTCTGGCTGTCCGGCTGCTTCTATTTTTCTTATTTTGAAATGATTGATAAACTCATTGGTGTTTATTATCTTCCCAACTTGATTGTATTCTTTACATGTTAAAGTTTTTTTGTGTGCTAGAACATTCTTCATATTTCTTTTCTTAGAAACATAGGCTAGAAATAAATAATAGAGAGAGGGAGATATCTTGTGAAGGCAATATTTGGATATGAAATCTCTGTGTATATGTCTCTCTTTGTGTGTCTGTCTTTCTCTGTCTCCCTCTTTATCTATCTATCATCTATCCATCCATCTCATGTGTATATGTGTATATTCATATGTACATACATTGTACATACTATATTTTGCCCAGTGTTGAATGCCCAATATATTTTCACTTGGTGTTCATCTGAAAGTGATATTTTATTCAATTGCTATCTGAAAGCAAATATTCTTTTCATTGTTCATCAGACAACAGAAGCTTATCATCTTTTAATAAGTCCATTAGGTCACATTTTACTGAAAAAAAAACTGTTACTTTCAACAAACTTGGCATCATCTTTGTGTCATCTGACGGGTGAATAAGCATCTACAAACAAGTTTGATGCATGCCATTTTGGATTCCACTGAAATCAATCTCAGCAAACTCTTTTTGGCTTGTTTTATTGAAATTACTCTCTAAACTCAAGATCTGGCTTTCTTTAACAGGCTTAAAGGGATATGTTTCTCTTTCTTTCAAATTAATAGGGGACAATGGTCTGTAAAAAGGCTGCAAGTGCTATTATCAATTCCAGGACAACCATCTTATGGTGCTGTCCAGTGTTATTGCATGTTGACAAATTTACAAAAGTAAGCTTTGAAGATTTTGTAAGCAAAATAGTCCCAGAATTGAGGCAGTGTTTATTAAACTTACCAGATGGAAAGCAGATGATGTCTCTAGATGCACATCAACATGTTAATGTAATTACTGACATGCAGGCATTTGTGGGGAAAGTGTCAGATGTATTCAAGATTGTAGAAAGGAAGTGAGAATGAAAAGAGATTAACATTTCACATGGCACATTTGTATTACCAAACTGACAAAAAAGGGGGAGAGACGACAAACACAAACAAGATATGACATCATTTCTTCCCAAAAATCCAGTGGCAGATAAATTGTATAAATACCAAAAGTTTGGTAAAAACAAACAGCTTTCCAGAAATTCATTTTAAAGAAATAAAACAAGTTAAACTGAGCTCTTTCTATATTTAGGCAAAGAATTCACATTTTTAAGGCACTGTGACGCATACAATACAGCAGCAAACCATACACATACACACACACATATACACAAAATAATCAGGTTACCTTGAAATTAGACCTTCTACATGGTAAGGACAGGCATATCAGTAAAATGCAGGTGCCCTTGTGATGAAGGAAGCACCATATGCACAAACAAGTGTGAAGGATCAGAATAGGAAAACCTTTGTCATTGTGTGCTTAGATATTCTTTGTAGATCAGAAATTTAGTGAAATAAAGTTTTGAATCATCAAAATATTTAAGGAAGTGACTCCTAGTATGGGAGTGAGGTCATATAAAGCTAAATCTAATTCTTGAAACATACATGGTGTTTGTCATCGTTTTGAGTCATGAAATCCGGGAAGTCGGGACTCTGACACTTTGTTCCGGTTCAAGAAATCCTTTATTGAGTACATCCTATCAGCACTTAGAAAGTGACACTAGCCAGGGATGTGATTCAACCGGTATAACAACCAGTTTGGTGAGTGCGTGCTTTGCATGCATGTGCACCAAACGCACACTTCGTGCACACACAGAGGATTTGCTACTGACCTTCTCCAGCAATCCCTGTATGTTAAACAGCCGATGCGTGGCAATCTGCTGTGCCACATGAATCAGCTGAGCTTGAAAAACAGGATATAAAGCACAGCCTAGAGCCTGGGTGGGCAAATGGGCCCAACAGCTGATTGTCAGAGCAAATCAAACTGGTTCACTCCCAGCTGATCCTCAAAGCTACTGGTTTGTCCAAACCGGCCCGAACCAGTAGAATCCCACCCGATGCTCACTCTAAATTATTCCCACACTTAGGGTTAGTTAAAAGAATGAGACCTCCCCACCTCCCTAGGTCTATCAGGTCACATGGGCCAATCAGTCCAGATGTAGGTTCCTGCTCAACTTTGACTGGTGTCCGTTGATATGACTTTGGTTCTCATGCCAGTCAGTAGATGTTATGGCTGGCCAGCTGAGGCACCACACCCCTAAGTCCCCCCCCCCATGGTCTCTCCCCCTNCCCCTAAGTCCCCCCCCCCATGGTCTCTCCCCCTCCCCCCTTGAATGGCAACCAAGAAACAAAGCAGAAATAAGCATGGCTTCAATTGAAGTCATTTCACAGTTTGACAGTGTTTTCAGTTGCTCATCTCAATGTATTTTTGTTCATTGCTTCCAATAAACTAATGGCAACATTAGACCTCTTACGATTACAAAGCAGTGAATGTACTTTATGGGGCAATATTCAGGCATGAACATCTCTTCATCTTGCCTCTAAGCTTTTCTTTAACTATGAAAACACTCCCTGAGAGATCTAAGTGAGCAGGCTTTTCAGGCTTTTGAAATCTTACACAGTCAGCACAGTCCATAAAACCGTCTTCTTCAACATCACCCTTATGACTATTTTCTATCACTTTTGAGGGAAGAAGGTTCTGCTCTGCTCACTAGAGATGGGTCTAAAGGCATGGCCTTGAAGCACTCTTCTACAGAAGTAGTTTGCAAGACTCGTAAATGAAGAGTGCTAATGTTCTTTATCTAAAATGTAATGTGCATTGGTTCTTAACTGTGCATATGCATCCAAAAGGAAAGCAGCATTGGTATAATACCAGCTGCAGCCAATCAAAGCTGAAACCCACTGCATTTTCTGCATGGAGAGAGAGGATTTGAGCAATTCTCTCTCTTAAGGGAGTGGTGGCAATATGTTTAAGCAGTAGTTGTCAGGAGTAAATGACCAGGACTATGATTTAAATTGTAATTCAAAGCTTTAGTACTCAAGCCTATATATAAGAATCTAGCCAACTAAAATTCAGTACTGAATTGTTGCCAAATAAGAGCAACTGAAATTCAAAGGAGGTGGACTTGGACAGTTGTGGCAACATAACAAAACATACAGGAGTCTCTGTGGCACAGTGATTAGAGTGCAGTACTGCAAGCTACTTCTGCAGCCAGCTGCCTACAATTTGGCAGTTCAAATCCCACCAGGCTCCAGGTTGACTCAGCCTTCCATCCTTCTGAGGTGGATAAAATGAGGACCCACATTGTTTGGGACAATAATGCTGATTCTATAAACCGCTTAGAGAGGGCTGGAAAGCACTATAAAGCGGTATATAAGTCTAAAGTGATATTGCTATGACTCTTGGCTGATGGCACACTTAACTTTGCTTCCCCCCAGCTCTACCTGCTCTTCTTCAACAATAACTTTTGTTTTTCCTGTTCCCTAACTTTCCTATGATGTATAGCTTGTGCCAGCAAAACAGTTTAAACAAGCCAGCATGACAAAAAGCATAACAGGAATGCAGCCTCTCAGTTGATGCTAGGGAGAGCGGAACAGTGATATAAAATGTTGTTTATGAGCAGGTGGGGGAACTTTAATAAATAAAATCTATAATATAGCAAATGGAGATTATTTATTAAGAGAAATGGATAGATTAATGAATAGATACTCCAGAACATTATCTTTTCTCTTTCTTTTAATGTGCACCATAACTCAACCATGAAAACATAGGGACTATATATTCTTTTTTTTTATTATCCAGGTCTTTCATAGTTATCTATCTAACCAGCTGTTCCTTTCACATTTCAGAAAGAGTGACATATTGTCAATAGCAGCAATGTAAAGTTTTCCTATCTGTAGACCATTTAGCAATCGGTATTGACAAATGAAACCCACAGGCTCCCACTGTGATTTCTTAGTGCTAGAAAAAAAAATCTGTCTTTTTGCTGCTGTTGTTGCAAACCTGTCACAGAGTTTGGTGAAAAGCAAAATTTCAAGATGAAATCTCAAAGAACTCCACCGAAAGCCTTCCCTGTGTATACTGATATTCTTTAGAAATCTTTTGCATCTTCACTTACCTACAGTAGCGATTGGAAATAATCCCAATGACATAAGGTAAGAGAAGGGAAATTGCTGCATCTGAAGGTATTACTTTAACTATTTTATCTTACTTTTCAGGAAACAATTGTCTCACATTTTTTTAAAGACAGACAGGCCCAAATACCAGGATACAGGAAGGGAAGGGTAGACAAAGGAAGGGAAGGGAGTAAATTATTCAAAATCAGAGCTAAATAAGGAACTTCAATTAATATGTGGACTTACAACCAGGATATACTAGTACCTGGGCAAGCTGGGTTTAAACAACAACAACACTGAAACTCAGGGTAATGAATTTCTACCATAATGCAATTATTGAAGAGAGGCTTCTTTCTGAAAATGTGAGAGAAACCTGATTTTAAACCCTAAGAATGAACCTACCAGTAGATGTGGGGTAACCACTCCAGATAACATATTTTGGAAGCTATGAAAGGCTGGTAAATGGTTTCTTACGAAATTTATAATAATTGAATTTTCCTGGCAGAAGAGGAAAGACACCTACAATTTATTTTGAAAATAATTTGAAAGGTCTGCTTTGCAACCTGACCTTGAGGAATGTTTTTCTGTTCTATTCTGCTTGGGACACTGAAGTATCTTGGACCCAGCCCTGTTAATTCCTGAATTCCTACTCTTATTTCTCCCATCCATGTGTAGCAATTCCATCTGTGCACAGTTTAGAAAAACTAAAAGGGGCGTTTGAACTGTCCGCAGGGCCACCAGATGTGCTTTCAAAGACCTTATGTATTCAGGAATAGAAGGTAGGATATACCTTTAGTTAAGCACGTAGCTTAAGAAAAGTCTTTCTCTAAAGAAGGAGCATCGATCAACTGCCTCCCAAAAAATCCATGCTTAATGGAAATAACAATGAGAGAGAAGAAAATAAGCTTGAGTGCATGCATCACTCTTCACCACACTTTTTTAACCATCATGTATACAGGCTAAATTTAGAAGGCAATTTAGGGGAAAGATGTGCAAACATTTGGAGAATTTACAAATGCTCTCTCAGTGTGGCATTCCAACAGGTGGATACACCTGGTATCAATACAACCCACTCCAAATGGGGAAATAAAATGGGACTGGAGGCTATATTACCATGATTTATTGGATTGGAATCAAGATATACCTAAACTGAAAAATATTATAACTTATTCTTCAAGTAAACAAAGGGATCTATATTTTAATTGCTAAGTATAACACATTTATTTGGCTACTTTAATGGATATATTTTAAAGAAAACTGGATTGGAAGATGACCATGGTTTTAAAACTAGAAGAAACATCAAGAACATTATGCTGATGGCACAATAAACAGTTAAAAATGAAAATAAATTTGAAGCTCTACTAATGAAAATCAATAAGCGCAATGAAAAAATGAGATCAAAATTAAATATAAGAAATACCCAACTCATGATAACAGATATAAGCAGCAACCTTAGATTTGATAATGAAAATATTGAAATGGTAGATAGCTTCAGACTAGAACTCTATAAAGTAGCAAACGAGGACCTTGGAAAAGATACTCAGATGTTGAGATATGTTTTCATCTACAAAGATCAGAATGTTGCAAGCAAGGGTAATTCATGTTACACTGCAAAAGTTAGATTTTTGCAAAGCAGGAAAGAAAGAATATTAATGCTTTTAAACTATGGTGTTGGAGAAGGCTGAGATTATGCATTCCTAGGAAACAAACAAATTATCAAAGAAATCAATCCAGAGCCATGATGGTGAACCTAATGGCATGTGTGCCGGAAGTGGCATGCAGAGCCATCTCTCCGAACATGCCAGCCATCACCCATTACTCTTCCATGTTCATGCATGCCAGCCAACTGGTCTTTGTGCACACAGGAGTGCCAGAAATCAGAAGAGCAGCTCCCGGCACGCATGAGCATGCCAGCGGGCTGACCTTTTGGTTTCCAGCACAAGCATGCACACCATTCAGCTGGACATTGCATGTGCATCCACGACAGAAACTGGAAAACCAGGTGTTTGGCATGCTGCTCTTTTGGTTTCTGGCATCCCTCCGCATGCACGTGCTCCCATTTTGGTACTTAGTGCTGAAAAGGTTCGCCAGCACTGATCTAGAGTTGTTATTTGAGGCACAAATAGTTGTCAAAAATTATCACTTCAGACATGTTATGCAAAGACCCAATTCTTTGGAAAAGATGCTTAGTTTTGGAAAGGTGAAAGGAAGGAGAAGTAGAACATAACCAGAGCAAGATAGATGGACTCAATTGTAGTTGCAATGAGTGCACTGTTGCAAGATCTGAAGAATCAAGTTAGAGACAGATGATCATGCAGAAAATCTATATAATCACTGAGCTGACACCAACTTGAAGTTTATCAGGTTTAATGGATATTCATTTGATGTTTTTGTTGATTTTTAATTAGATTTGTGCATGTATTATAAGAATTGTAATTTTATTACAAACTGTGGTTAATATCTTATTCCTACAGTAAGCTTAGTAAGTTAATAAAGATGGATTTAGAGTAGCATGGGAATGCAAATACAACCTCTATCATTCACAAGTAAGCTTTCTGAGCCACAGAAAGTCAAAAAACAAACAGTTGAAAAAATATTCATTAGAGTGAAAAAAACTTTTCTGTTTGTTTATACCAATTCTGAAAAACTAAAACTGCCAAGGCCATTTCAAAACACTGGGCAAGTGTGTCAACATCAAAGCAGTAATGCTTCTAATAGAAGTATCAAATGATGGGCGCAACTATGGATGTCATTGCACACATGTGCAAAAGGTATTTATTTATTTATAACCCACCCTTATTATTTTTACAAATAACTCAAGTTGGTGAACATATCCAACATACTGTCCTCCTCTCATTTTCTCCACTACAACCCTGTGAGGTGAGTTGGCCTGAAAACCCAAAGTCACTCAGTAGGCTCTCAAATTAAGGCAAAACCTGAGCTCACAATCTCCCATTCCCTAGCCTGGTATGTTAATCATTGGACCAAATTGATTGGGTTCTCTTGTTCTCCTTGACATCCAATCTAAGAGAAACGAGGGGCAGAAAGTCTACTACTATGAAAAATGATGAACAAGAGAGGCAGAATTCCAACTTCTGGAAGCAACATATAAATAGAGTCACATCCCTAGCTTAGGATTGGAGCCCTTTTAAAGAGTTTCTTTAGCCTCTGCAATAATATCAACTTATCCTCCACTCCCTAAAGAAAGATTCATTGTCATGCCCAGGGTGATGCACTGAGACTCATTATATATTTTCATTTGCTTGTTGCAATGGGTGCAGTCAAGGTATTTGAAGCATCACTTGTTATTTAACTTTATTGTTATTTCATGCAAGTGGCAGCTTGTGAAGCTTGTTGAAACTACCAGGCACCACAGTGGCACAATTAAGGGGAAAAAAGAAATACCCAGCACTACCAATAAAAGTCAAGGCAAAGAGATGATATTATAGTCAGCACTGTGGAAACAGTGGTTTCTAAGTGTCTCATTGCCCCTGGTTTATGTGTGGGCTGCTCCTGCCTATAAGGACAGTTAGCCAATTATCAAACATATGCTTAGATGGTTCCCTCAGTGCTGTCTACCTGCCCCACTGGTTCTCAATTAATCCAAGAAAGGGCATGAATTTCTTTTGCAATTTAATTTCCCTGTTGTGGCATCATACAATTTCAATAAGCAAAAGATTTCACTAGCTTCTGCTGGGTAATAAGCCTCAAGAACCAACTAAATATTATTCAACATTAGAATCCATTTCTGATTGTATTCAGTTTTTGTATATGGCTTATACAGTGGACTAGCAAATCAATGCAAGTTTAATGCAAAAGAAAACTATGATTATAAAGCCAGACACCACCATGAAGCTTGCAACAAACCCGTTTTGGGTAACACGTATAACCAGGATGCAATAACCCGCTGTCCTTCCCTCCTTCCCATTGCTGATTACTTCTTTGCCCTGTCCTGCTGATACATACTCATCTGGTGTATCTTGATGCTAAATCAGGTCAATTCTATGGCCCTTTTTTTAAGGAGGTATAGTGTATTCCATCTGTACTTATGAGCAGAAAATGCTTCCAAGAGCAACTAAGTTACTCAGCTGGAAGTTCACACATTTGCTCTGAGACTGCATCCTAGTCTTTTGGTATACTTTTATTTGTGTGCACAACCATGTTGACTCCATGTTATTCCTGTTAATTGAATCCCTCCCTTCCCAACATACTTAACATTTAATTTCATTTTTTTCCATTATAATATGTTGTAGCTATTATAATCAGCAGGACAGATACCCTTAGTAGAAGTGGATGTGACCATTACCTAATTATTCCATTTGACAAAGTCAGTCCTTGCTGTAATTCACACATGAATGGCATCAATTTGCATGTAAATAGAAACTGTACATGCTTCTCTGGAGCTAAAAAGCTGCTTTTCAAGGTTTCAAGGTGGAATTAGCCGTGGGCACATCACAACTTGATAGCTCAACCTTGTAGAAAAACATACCAGCTAAAATAACTGTAAATATTCTTTGTGTGCTTCCTAGTAGGATTACATATTAGTTTAACATAAGATAGAGAATCAATGACCTGGCTATAGACCATGGAAGATCCTACTTAGCATGCCTTCTCATCCTTCAGCCAAACTATCTATTCCTTCAGGGAAAGCTTAAAAGATTTGTTCAAACATCTTATTCTTGGGAAGAAAGCTCATTTTATTTCAATTCTGATGGAGGAAAATATTATTTCTATAGCTACAAAAACAAAGCCAAGTGCAAAAAGGAAAATTGATCATTTTGGTCTTCAGAGTCCAGCAGTTCCTTAATGGACATAAAAGAATGTGTGTTTTATTTCTTCTCCATTCAGCACTGAAACCGAAGACCCTGCCTCATCATGCATCATTTTCTGTCCTTCATGTGGCATGGATGAATATGTGTATAAATAGGATGCAATTCTGGGATACTTCAATCATGATAAAAGTGACAGGTATAGTTTGCAACAATAAGAGTATTCTTATTGTAAGCATTGGAGGAGTTCGATAATTTTAGGCAATGGGTAGAATAGTGTAACAGGGCACACCCTCTGCTGAGGCAGACCACAGAACTGTCACAATGTTGTGCTTGTTAGTATCACTACAAGAGAATGGACTTTGAATGGCTCTGGCTTCACTCACTATCGAAAGTTTGGGCATAAATGAAAATAACAAGTTATCTTGGAAATATAAGAGATCATTGATTTATGAGTTGTACAACATCAAAAGAGTATTCTTTTAGAAGAACCAGATCAATTTCCTTGCATGAAGATCTCATGCAATCTGCTCTATGATTTCAAAGACTTATTTCTCCATTTATACACAACCCTCTCCTGTCTTGGCAATGCTTGCTAGAGCAGGGTATTTAAGGAAAACACTTAAATGCATCCAGTAACATAAACACCATTTCTTGGTGACACTCATCTGTCTTGCCAGGTTTTAGAAAGATGACTGATCTTGCAGCATTTGAATCTTACTGTTCTTCATTATGACACTGGGTTTTTAATTTCATATTATTGATGACTATGTCCATGTTTGGTGTTGTGATTAAAGTACCAGACTGGAAACTGGGAGAATATGACTGGGCACACAAAATCAGTCAATGGGCCAGTCAATCTTTCTGAAGCCTAGGAAGGAAGCAAGGGCATACCACTTCTGAAAAACATTGCCAAGAAAACTGCAGGAACCTATCCAAGTAGTCACCAAGAGTCAACACGAAGTCACCAAGAATATTACTTGAAGGCACATAAGTACAACCCACCACCCCCACACAAACATACTGTCAAACATGACACTTGCATTGTTAGTTGGCTTTATTATTTTTCTGTTATGATTTATGGAGCTTTTATGGTGCATGGCTATCTTTCTAAGCTCCTATAAAGCTTGGTGGCTAAAGTGCTACTTATCATTTGATGCTTCAAGAGTTATCTGCCTATCTGAGGACCAGGAATGCATTTCATAGAGCCAGAACAAGAGGGAAACAGACATAACAGTTTTTGGATGGCTTGCAAGAATTATCCTTGCAGAATCACAATATTACACTGTTTTAATAAAACCAATATATCTTTAAAAACCTGCTGTTGTATGCAAAGAGTGAAGTGCAACCATGGTGCACTTTGCATTCATGAGGTTTGAGCCCTAGCATTTCCACTTGGAAGATTCAACAAATCTACCTAAGATATTCAGAAGCCATGAGAAAGCATAGTGTGTCACCTTGCGATAGGTTCCATTCATGTCATCATGTTGAGCAATATGCTATTTTGGGGGCTCCATATGTTCTCTAAATCTAGGCACTATAATCTGTAAAGCACAACAAACTATGCAACTCAGCCACTGTATCTATGGTTTTATTCACTCAATCCTTTTACTCAACAAAGAAACTATAGCTTAACATGAGTTAGCTCCTCAGATGTTGCAAGGCAGAACATTCTTAATCATTCTCCATCATGTCTAGATATAATGGAAAATTAAGCCAGCAATGTCTAGAATCCAAAACTGAAAAAGGCTAGAATAAAACAAACATTGATCCGTATGGAAAATTTATCTGATCTGATAGAAATACAATATAGAATCAGGAAAATGTGCTTTCTGACTTCCAGAAAAGTGCTTCAGTTCAGTTCTGCAAACAAACACTGCTGGCTATCAGAACTACATCAATTGGAAAAATAAAGAACATTCATCTGGAAATTGTGTCAGACACAGACCTTTGCATTTTTAAGCATTCACACTGAAAACTGAACAGGAGGCAGCTAAATATTCCACCTGAATCGTTGCATTAGTGAAGAAAGATTAATGAAAGTTCAGGATTAGGCCTGGTCCCACTGCACTTACAGATTCAAAGAGGATGTAAAACGTGAAAAAAAGCTTGCCATCCGTTGGAAAACGCTATGCATCTGTTGTGTACTCACTACATATGTGTTTCATATGCTCTATCCATCAAGCAATCCAATCCACTGCGATTTCATCCGTGCAAGAGAGTTTTGAGCTGCATAAAACTTTGTGAACGATGAAGATTTTGCCGCTGCGTTATGATCGTACATCCACGAATATACGGGCATCAAATGTTCTATGTCCATTTATCTTTCCGTTAAAATGTTCCCACTATATCTCTCTCTGCATCCCTCATGGCATCCCTCAATACATCCCTCTGTCAGCTGAAACAGAAAGAGAGAGGAAACAAAAGGTAACACGGAACGTCTACACAGCGTTAGTAAGCATGAGAAAAGAAGGATGTAAGCATAGGATCTCGGTATAATAAAGTATCAAAAACAGACAAAATGTTTGTATCTGGGCATGTATCTCATATATTTAGCGATGTCGCAGTTTGTCTAGAGTGATGTAGAAGGCCCATACGCAGGAGACAACTGATATTTTCTTAAAAAAAGGGGGAGAATCATCTGGTATCACGGGGTGTGATGGACCATAGCAGTCTCACTATGGTTGCACTGCGAGTTTATTTCTATCTCCACAACATCCTTATCTAATTCCCCACAACTGCACTGACAAAGCTTTAACCAATTTTTTATACAAGTTTATTCACCAACACTTTATTTAAATAAACACAATGAACCAACGTAAACGAGAGTGTGTTAAGAAAAGGTATAACTTTATATTCTTTCTTAGTAAACTTTATAGCTTTATTAAATAAGCAAAATGAACCAAGTTAAAGTTATATTAAAGTGTCTAAGCAAAGATAAAACTTTCTTAGGTAACTTATGACTGTAATTAAATAAGCAAAATGAACACAAGTAAATGTGTCTTAAGGCAAAGATAGAACTAACAAGTAAACAACCTGTCTCTGACACTATTCTTCAGTCACTCTGTGAGTCATGTCATCTGGTCCAAGATATTAAGCGGGCAGAGACATGATGTGGAGGTGGCTGGGCTTGAGTGCTGGTCTGAGGGACATTGGGTGCTTGCCTGAGAGTTACAAGTAGGTGGTGGTTGTGTGTTCAGGAATACCACGGAGCTGACTCAATCCCATGAGGTTGAGACGCCCTTCATCTAAGGAATTGAGATATCAGCCCAATACTGATGACAGATGTTCCGTTATGGGCTGAAGCTGTGGGGTGGAGGAAGGGTATGGGAGCGTAGAGTTAGTGGTGCTGTCTGGTCTGCAGCTGGGTGAGGACTGGCATCTGTGTAGGCGTCCGATGAACTCGGGCCTCAACTGAGAAGTTCTGGCTTCTGCTGTGGGCACAGTCTGTAGTTTGTAGCCTTCGTAGGTGAGGGGCTGTTGAAAGCCCGTGGAGAGGCTGTGTACATTGCCTGGGGAATGGAGGACAGGACCTGGACTGGGTAGGACGAGCTTCCAGCTGGCCTTATGAGGGTTGGTGCAAAGTGCTGTGATGCTTCTGCTATCATTCACTTGGGTCAGCTGGGCCCGGGCCAGGTCCCTTAGAGGTCTGGCTACACTATTGTGATCGAAAGTGTGTTCCTAGCCCGGGATGCTCTGTCCAGTGGCACCACTGAGAGAGAAAAGATCTGTGCTGGTCTTAACATTGTTGTCCTGATCTCCATACACACACTAGTGGTCCCTGGCCCTCCAGGTCTGCCTCCTGCCTGCATCCTTTGGAGCTGGGTTGGGTAGGGGATGGGGGGGTGTTGCCTCTGGTGGGCTGCATGCTTCTCCTCATTTGTGACAGCAGGGCGTTCATCCCTCCACAGATCCTCCAAGTCCGTCCGCATGGGGAGTGCAGCTGTCAGGGGGGGTCTGTTGCTGGGGCCCTCTGAAGACAGCCTGCTGTACAGAGGGTACCTGGGCTGCCTCGCTGGAAGAGATGGTGTCTATGGGGCTGTCTGAGGGAGAGGGAGTCTCAGAGGAGGGCTGCGCTCGGTGGCGGATCTACTCCTCCCAGAAACTGCACTTTGGCCATGGAGTCGTACACTCCTGACAGCAGCCTGCACAGATGTCTTGAGGTGTAGCAATTGCCTACCAGTGTGTGCAATGTGCTTATCCACCATCCAAGGAAGTACTTCTGCAGTGTACTCCAGGATTCTGCCTCTGTCTCTCCCAAGCCTGCTGCTTATTCTTGTGTCCCGATTACAGTCTGTGGCCCTTTCTCCAGAGGTACTCGTCTCTTCTCAGTCCCTTCCAGCACCTTCCACTTCCTCATGCGTCCTTTCTGGAACGGTGTACTGATCTCCTCTCTCGCTCTCTCCTCTTCTCTTCCTCTTCCTCCCTCTGGCACCAGGGGCCTTCCAGTGACGGGCCTCAGGGCCTTCAGCCATCAACGGGACTTCCTCCTGGAGATTCTGTCAGGTGCCTTCAGGGGCTCTTGAGCAGCAGGCTCTTCAGCAGCAGGGCTTTTGGAGGGCTTTGAGGGGCTTGGGTTGCTGGTCACCACACGAGCAGCAGCTTCCAGAGTCGATGCCAGGGGAGTGGGATGCTGGTCTCTGCCCTTCGTTGCACCCTTGGCCAGGGGCTTCGAATAAGCTAGGCCCCACAAGACTCTTCCTCTTCTTGCTGACTGACGAACCATGGTGTTTCCCATCAGATGTACTGGGCAAGCACGTCAATTTCCGCCTATTATCTGACTGCGTGCATGCTGCATCTCTTTTTATCCACTAGAGCTGATAGCAATTCTTCATAACTCCCAGCAAATGCACAAGTGAACGCTGCTATTGCTTCTCCGATATACTGCATATAGGCTCCCTCATTTGTTTTATCTCCATAGGCGTAATGCTGATGCACTCCGCATTCATCAACCACCTTCACACTGCCAATCCGCCCCTTCCGCTATTGCATCTGCTTCTCAAAATTTCGCCCCCGGCAACCCATTCAGAGGGTGTCCATCCGCGCTTCCATCCGCTTTCATTCCGACTAACGTGCTTCGATGAAACATTCGTCTACCACATCCCCGCGACATACTACCATCGTCCCTCCTCTTTCCTTGTCCTTCTTCTGTTCTTTATGCACATTTTCTTTGCCACTCTTTTTTGAGCGGGATGACACGGATGGAGCCACCCCCAAAATTTTGCTCGTCCGCTGTGTCCTTTATGCATATGTTTTGTGTCCATCGGCCAGTGGGACCAGGTCTTAACAACAGAGGCAGCTGAAATCAGCCACAGCTACTCAAGTTGAGCTTATTCTTATGTGTGTACCTTTTTTATTTTTATTTTGTAATAACTTTCAAGTTCAAATCAAACAAAATGTAGAAAGGAGAAGACCCTGGATGCAAACTTGTCCCACTGAGCTCTTGCGCTACTGATTATGAAGACAATCCTATCCTTGAGAAACAAGGGGAGGAATGTTGCTTTCCTTATGCAGATAAAATCACCCAACTCATTTCTCTCTCCATAATTTGGCAGAAACGTCCAAAAGGTAATTTATTTTCCCATACCCTAAAATCAGAGCATAGCTACTCTTCATTTTATTAAAAGAGTTATAAACTGTGTATCAAGAATTATGAACAAAGCTGTCCTGGTTTCTTTCCAGCTCCTTGAGGGTAATTTAAAACAGAAAGAGAAAACAATAATAAGGAAATGTGCCTGCATGGGCCATGAGAATTAAGTAGGATACCAAGAGATATTTCCTGGCTCCAGTTCTTTGAAGAGCTTTTCATTGGTCTCACAAGGCAAATTAAAAAAAAAGCACACCTTATTGTTCTCTGGTTTTATCTCTTGCTCTTTTCAAAGCAGCAAATTTCCATCTGCTGCATTTAGGACTTAAACTGTCCTCCAAACCAAGAAAATTTAAAGAGTTCCTTTTAGAAGTGCCACAGAAGCTATAAAACCTTGACTTTGCATTCTTTCAGGACCTGTGCATGCAGCTCTGTTCAGTTTATCTCAGCCACCAAAGACCCATTTATTCTTTCATCGAAAGTATAAACATTCAAACAGTATGCACTTCTTCAGTACAGAAGAAGCTCTGTACTGAATGCTGTTATTATCACTTAAAATGAGCCATATCCCTGCATGATTCATGCTCAAATTAAATCATTTCAGTCCCCTTTCAGCTCAGTGGGAAACTCTGTAATGCAACAAAAACTAATCATATTCCAGTTATATTTGATGAAGTTGGATTATAGCTCAGTCTCCAGCCTTAATATTGGTGTAGCTATTGTGCTCTCTGTGTATGCGTCCTGGACAATCCAGCGCTCTTCATGAGCCTGGTGTTTCAGGATTCAATTAAACCTCAAGGGTAGACATCAGATGAGATACATGCATGCACACAAAGGTACACCCACTTTTAATCTCCAAAGGAAACAGAAAAAGGGAGGGATAACACAGAAATATAAAAAAAAACCCCTTCCAGCAATTTTTAACAATAGATTATACCTAAATAGAGTATGGCATGATCCAGTCTCACCCAGTTGAGACTGGCCCATCCCACCTGTGCTGGCAGGCAGGGCATACTGAGGATTCCATCAGCCAAGGAATTTCAGCTGATGGGCTCCAGGAAAAAATGGGCTTCTGCCCTCTGGATGGAACATCTTATCCCTTAAAATGAGATTGATTCCCACTCTTTTCATTTTTCAAAAGAACCTTCAGATGGCTTGGGAACCCAAAGGGGGGAACTTCATACTGGAAGCTGTTGACTAATTAAAATTCAACATCACCTCCCATGTGGGCGTCTCCCTTCCTTGCCATCTTGTCCTCATGATTTTATCTATTAATGTTATATTTTTTTATAACTGATGGTTTCAACGTGTTTTGTGTGTGTGCATGTATGAGAGTGAAATACCATCATCACAAAATCTCCAGAACCGTAAAGCCTACAAACTTGAAATTTGGCATGTATGTTCCTCTTGGCTTCTAGGTACTCATTAAGAAAGGATTTTTCCAAATGACCATTAGAGCATTAGTATTTCCTATATTATTTGCACACATTCTAATGCTAAGGAGTTCTTCTCCCCTTCCCCACCTTAAAAGAAATCTCTTCAAAATGCAAAACACAAGCACAGGAGAGGTGTTTCAGTTTCAGTTTTAGTTTCACAGCACCAAGCAGCTTTAGTACAGAACAGTTGAACTAAGCCACACCCAGGCTCCTTGCTGTTTTCTTCTTGCTCACATACCAAATACTGTTTCAGTTTCTAAACAGTCCTCAACTCTCTCACACACTGACAGGATGCTAGTCAGATGAATACTGATGGATGCTGGTAGACAGAGGCAGAATTTGTCTCCTTATTTTCCTCCCAAAAAACTAAGCCCGACCACATAGTTTCATAGTGAAGTACGGGTATCAAGCTAGTGTTTATATATTGTAAGTCATCTAGAATCATTGGATACAAGATGGGCAGCAAAATAATTTTACAAAGAAACAAAGGGAACAGTTAGATAAGAGATATGAGAACCTTCAGCAGCACAATGGTAGAGCAACAGGCTCAGAAATGACCCTCCCTAAGTTCTCAGGCTGTAAAGGTGACAGTGTGAGATTTGTACTCAAACTTGCAAGAATCTGTTAATCTGGTAGAATTAATTTATCTGATCATGTTTCCCAGCTAGTTCACCTGATTAGGCTGGAATCAAAGAGGCATTCCCCATAGAACTGTTCTAGGTCCAGACAATCAAGAAGACAAAAGAGAAGTGAAAAGCTTTGTCTCTCTCACACACAAGAAAGAGGGAAAATGCAACAGCTATGACACAGAAATTTAGGTATCAGGAAAAGCCACCAATTTGAAATCAACCTGTGAATTAGAAAAATAAAAACCTCTCTAGTGCAGGAAGAAATTTTTTGAAGAACCGCAAAATCTTTTGCCACCATATTGATGTAAAGCTCTTTAAAAAAAGGTTAGGAGTGAAAAGAAGACTAGGGATGACATGATAGTAGCCTTCCAAATCTAAGAGATGACCACAAAGAGGGGGCCGACGTATTCTCCAAAACACCTGAATGCAAGACAGAAGGAATGGATGGAAATTAATCAAAGAGAAATCCAACCTAGAACTAAGGAGAAATTTCCTGACAGGGAGAACAATTAATCATTGGAACATTTTGCCTTCAGAAGTTGTGGGTGCTCCATCACTGAAAGTTTTTAAGAAGAGACTGGATAGCCATTTGTCTGAAATGGTACAGGGTCTCCTGCTTAAGCAGGATTTTGGACTAGAAGACCTTTAGGATCCCTCCCAACTCTGTTATTCTGTAATTCTCTCATTGTAAGGAACATCAGAGGGATGTGCTAGCTCAGTGGCTAAGATGCTGAACTTTTTGATCGGAAAGGTCAGCAACTTGGTGGTTCGAATCCCTAACACTGCATAATGGAGTGAGCTCCCCTTACTTGTCCCAGCTTCTGCCAACCTAGCAGTTCGAAAGCATGTAAAAAATACAAGTAGAAAAATAGGGGCCACTTTGATGGGAAGGTAACAAAGTTCAGTGTGCCTTCGGGATTTAGTCATGCCGGCCACATGACCATGGAGACATTTTTGGACAGTGCTGGCTCTTCAGCTTTGTAACAGAGATGAGTACCAACCCCTAGAGCCAGAAATGACTACCACATATGTATGAGGGGAACCTTGACCTTTACTTAAGGAGAATCAGAGAATTCTGCAAGATGAAATGCTGCTGCCTAAAACCTCATTTGAGACTGCTGGGCCTCTTGAAGGGATCTGAATTCTACTAGGTATGCTAATGCTCCTTTTTTTCTGCTGAAAGGCAAAACACTGACACCTAAAAGAGGCAGCCCAGGAAAAGATTGCTAGCCTTGCAAAGTTTGTTCTATTCCACTCAGCTGTCATTCTGACATTTCCTTGCAAAATTTAGAAGGGAGGGGGATCTGCTCTTATTGAGATTTCTCTTGGTTAGATGTTAGCAAACTTCAACATCAACAAAACTTCCCGTAAATGCATATTGTGCTTATTGATGGAGTCCTTCAGTAATTCTCATGCAACCAAGCTTCAGGGCTTGGCTTTGTTTTCTTGAAAAGCCCAACATGCACTATTAGAGAGCTTGCCTCTTTTCATAAAGCAATGGATTGCAAGTGCTGTTGAAAAGGATTACAGAAACCAGGAGTTCACACTATAAAATTTTACTTTTCAGCGTCTTAAAACACACAGGGAAACTTTGCCTGGCCCTCTCAAATAAACAAATAAGACCATCAATCATCTTGCTTGGGATAAACCCTAATTCCTAGCCTGGCTAACAGATTTTAAAGGTCAAGGATGAACAGAAGTATTTGGCTTAATTTTAAATGCCATCGTTAGTCTTGCAAGAGATCATGGCCATTTATTCCCACTCTGCTTACTTTCAGGAAGCTATTTAAAAAGGGATACAAATTTAAGATTATGAAATCCAAAGCAGTATCCAGACATTGAATTCTTTAAAATAAAATAAAAAATCCACTTTTAGGGCAAGGGAAAGAGGTTTCTCAGGTTTGCTGGGAAATGTAAATGTTTGGAGATTTACACTAGTTCATCTGATTCAGCTATGGTTTCTGAAATCAGAATCCATGCTGGGGATAGCACTCAAGCAGAAATGAATATCTGAGCTATCTTCTACCTTTTTTTACATACAAATGGAAGAGGACATTCATTGGGTTGGAGGCAGGACCATGTTAGCAGCAAGATTGTATTGCTCTAGTTCAGTGGTCTTCAAACATGACAGCTTTAAGATGTGTGGACTCCAACTCCCAGAATTCCTCCTCCAGTCAGGTTAGCTCAGGAATTCTGGGAGTTGAAGTCCACAAGTCTTAAACTTGCCAACTTTGAAGACCCTTGTTCTAGTTCAACAGAAGCAATGGGAGAAAGACCTTGGCAGCAAAAAAAGTTGTCATTATAATTGTGCTTTTTTTCCTTCAGCCATGCACTAATCATGCTAAACAGAATATCTACCCCATGGTATTTTACAATGCCATAATTCTTTGCAGAACCTGATTAGAGCTTAACATGCTGATCTCATGGTGCATCCATGTAATTTTTTAGATTACTATTTTTAATAGTTGCCACTCCCTTCTTGTACAATGTTTTTCAACTTCCTAATCTAGCCCACCCTTCTACTCTTTCCTGCTAGTGTTCCATCCAAGTATTAATCAGGTTCAGCTAAGGCTTAAGGGAGAGGGACGCCGAGCTTGTTGATCAGAAAGGTTGACAGTTCAGCGGTTTGAATCCCGAGTGCCGCATAACGGAGTGAGCTCCCATTACTTGTCCCAGCATCTGCCAACTTAGCAGTTCGAAAGTATGTAAAAATCCAAGTAGAAAAATAGGGTCCACTTTGGTGGGAAGGCAACAGCATTCCATGCATCTTTGGCATTTAGTCATGCCAGCCACATGACCACAGAGACATGCCCCATAGAACCAGAAATGACTTGTATGCAGGTGCACAGGGAATCTTTACCTTAAGGCTTAAGGACACTTAAAAATCGAGTGCCACACCAACACTGACAGAGCCAGCTACTTGAATATAATTAGACAAATTGCCTGTGGTCACTCCTTGATTAGGGTATTGTTCCTTGCTTGTCTGATGTTTACCCGCCCACCCTCTGTAGCATGGATGATGTTACATAGTTGGGTAATGAAATATCTGTGTGGGATGATAGGCTGCCTGCAAATTGGCCAACACCTGAGTGTATTTGTAGTTTTGAAATTTCCATATTTTGTAAAATCAGTGGGAGTCATCAGGAGATAACTAGAAATGAAATAAACACATAAAATTCCAGATTATGCTCCCTTCCTGCAGGATGGCAGAATAAAGCTATTGTAGCTGATATGTTAAAGCAAAGTGATGGGATGCATTTAGGCTACTAAGTAAAAGGCATGGAGGGATACAAATTAGATCTGGCCACACTACCAAAATGATTGGAAGAAGCTTTATGAACTTCCCACATCTTGTAATTCTTGATGCATACATAACTTTTTCCATACAAGCAGGTCAAAAGGTGCAGCTGCATTAAGAGTCACGTTAAAGATGTCTGCTTTAATTGTTTCATTCATTTAAGATGACTCTTGTTTTTTTAGGCTTGGGCAGATGCCTGAAAAAAAATAATCATACTTTAATGAGCAACAGAGGGGTGCTATATTTGCATGAACTCTGAAGCACATCTGCCTAATTGTCCTCCAAGTATACAGAGTTATATTACCTGATAACACTCTTCAAATATTTGAAGAGCTGTCATACAGAGAAGAAAAGCAAACTTGAACCCTTCCCCGCATCTAAATGTCATGTTTTGTTTTGTTATATAGTCATTCAGTTGCTTTTCATTGCTTGGTACTTCGACAGTTTCTTCACAGCTGCATCCAAGTCCCTGTTTTCTGAATTCTTGGAAGTTCATGCTTCCTTTATCAGTGATTCCAAGAAGCCTGGTCCCTCTGTTGGCTTCTTTTTCAATTGCCTATAATTTTTCCAAGCATAGGTCTTTGATTCATCTTCATATTATGCATCCAAAACAATTAAGCATTTTCATCGTTTGTGCTTCCAATGGACCAGTTGAGTTTTACTTTCATATCAGATGACTGTCTTCTTCAGTCCAAGGTATTTTCTCCAGCACAGTTTCCAAGACATCAACATTTCTTCATTCAGACTTTCTGATGCTCCAACTTCCACAGTAGTGTATTAAGATCTGGGAATTACTACTATTTAATCAATATATATTTCTACTTTCAGCATGATAAATGGCAACTTTATGAGATGGCAACTTTCAACAGAAATATTAGGAAAAAATATTAAGCACAGTATCAGGAGGAACAAAATGGTGGACTCTTGTCTCTTTAAAAGTTGGATGGTCACTTGGGATGCTATAGCTCTGTGATTTTTAAATAAATAAATAAATAAATAAATAATAAATAAATAAATAAATAAATAAATAATAAACCATAAATAATTCATGGACTTCTAATGGTCACTTATGCAATTATTTTTATTTTATTAATTTTTTTCATTAATATCCAAGATTTGGGG
This sequence comes from Laticauda laticaudata, assembly GCA_004320025.1. Classification (NCBI taxonomy): domain Eukaryota; kingdom Metazoa; phylum Chordata; class Lepidosauria; order Squamata; family Elapidae; genus Laticauda; species Laticauda laticaudata. Next base: position 21,031 of record BHFT01014322.1, read on the forward strand.
GAAAGGAGTACCAGCCAAAGCAAGTGAATATCAAGGAGTGTGTATTAAATCCATCACATTTATTAATAGATGAAGAAAGTAACATTTCTGTCAAAACCTAAAGTTGCTTGATGTGTGAATGAAAAATAGCTTTTGACAAAAATGCACTGGTCTAGTCAACTAATAAATAAAGTGTCATGTAATAACTGTGTTCAAAAACCATCCAAGAATGCACTAGATATGAATGTTGGATTGTTTGTGTAAATGAAACAAAAACAGTTTTCAAGGAGAGTGAGAAGATTTGTGTATTTTGCTTGCTAATGTAACAGGATGGAAAAACAATTTGAAATGCTGAAAACTTGAATTATCCAGTGCAAGGATGACAGGTACACAAGTTCTTGTTTTAGTAATGTCAAAATCATTTTCATTAAAAGAAAATGTTGTTTAAATCAGAAAGACTGTATTGCGAACTTCATTTACATGATGTTACAATCATTTTCAGAAGTAGAAAAGAAACTCCTAGATGTTTTAAATGGAAGCCATGCTTCGAGTTAATTAGCCCATTAATGAATTAATGTAGTGGGCGTAGGAGTCAATAATATAGGCTATCCTAGGTAAACTGTCATATACTAAGGTGTAAATGAGAATCCAAAATAAAAATCATAATGAAAGCAAATGATTAGAAACAAATATAGGTAGTTTGTAGATGTGTAGAGACCTCTAGTGTCCTTTAAAATATGAAATTCAAGGATGTCTTGTTGCTATAATTCTGTCTGAAGACAAATGAAGAAACCCTCATGTTGAAGTTCTTCCCTTTTTTTGTTATATTTTTCTCCCTTCTGAAATACTACATTAATTAAAACCAAATGAGATGGAGAGAGGAAAATAGGTTCATAGCAAGATTTAGTCAATCCTAGTCTTCTGAATAAACCACAATGTCTGCAAGTCAGATACTAATATGATTTGTTAGCACAGCCAGTAAACTCAATTTATGCTTTTCTCTCGTGTTGCATCCCAGAATATCTCTTCTCTATAACACAGCTACCAACAAACATTAAGGAAAAAAAATGTTTGATATAGGTTGTCCTGCTTGATCAGGGGGCTGGACTAGAAAACCTCCAAGGTCCCAGCTCCATTCCATTCCATCTTGACCCTGGGTGAGTTAGAGGCAGGATTCCCATCTTCTTCAGTTATCTATCTATCTATCTATCTATCTATCTATCTATCTATCTATCTATCTATCTATCTATCTATCTAATTTCTTAATCACCCATCTCCCTCATTTTACTGGGTATAAGAAATGACAAATTCTAAAGAAACTTCATAAAACCATAATACCATACCACATTGTTTTCTGTCACACAGACAACAACATCCTTAATATTTTCAATACTTCATTCAGACCTTCCTTGAAATATTTCCAATATCAAAACAAAGACCAGTTGTATTTCAAATAATATGCAGTCTTGCCACAGCATTTTACTTGAAGTAAATTTGAATTAAAATAATAACATCAAAATAATTACATTGTCCCAAAGACAAAAAATACTAGAAATATAAGGCCCCAGATTGCCTACTTTACTCCTCCCTCAACCAATTTCCATCAATACTTGCCATTCATGTTTAATCCACCATTTTATCGAACATTGGACCTGAGGGGGAAAAAAGTAATATCAATTTCTGAGGTAGATAATTTTTCCTTACCTTGAAAAGGTTCTTTTTTTCATTTCTGAAGAGACCCTCATGAGCTGGGAGAATTAAATCCCCAAAGTCAGTCTTTAATTTTTGTATTCAGAGGCCATGTTTCAGAAAACTTTGTTCTGACCTAGCCTTGTGCTGTTAATAGCTATTTGGTAATCAGAAGGTGAAACTGTTCACAGGTGAGAGCAAAGACTTATCACCTACAGACATCTCTAGATGAAGCTGTTATTAAAGCCTGGGAATAGAACAGTTTTTAAAAAATAGTAATAGAAAACTGGGCAAGCCTGCTTAGAGTATTAAGAATTGCTTTGCTGAATCAAGCAAAGGATTATCTAATTCTTAAATCTTATCTCAAGGGCTATCCTCAGCTGCTGGGAAATATGCCAAGAGAACATGAAGTTGATGGCTTGACTTTATCTTTCATCCCTGTTTCTTTTATTCCAAAGAGCATTCTGGTTGTACTGAGATAGAAGCAATGTTTATGACAGAGTTTAGTGCATTTATTGTCCAAACCAACTGTAATGTATAACCCACAGTTTATGGTTTGCAATGTTCTGTGAAAGCAGTTTCTATGTTGAACACAGTATGATTTAATAAAGAAAGGTTTGAATCACCTGAGTCTTATTTGCATTGGAAATTCTGTTTATTTATATCCTGCCTTTATTGTTTTTATAAATAAGGCAGGAAACATATTCAACACACCTTTTTCCTCCCATATTTCCCACAGCAACAAACCTGGGGTTGTTGGTTTGGGCTGAGAGAGAGACAGTGAATGGCCCAAGGTCGTCCAGCTGCTTTCAGTTTGTAATCTTAATTCAGTTTGAAATTCAGTCTGAAAGCAGTTAAATTGAACTATTGGCATGAATACATTTAGTTTTAAAATGTGAACTGGTTTGCTTGATTGCATCTCCATGCACATGTACTGAACTGATTGGTAACATTGTTAAATCGATAAAAATTGAAAACACAGTCTGAAAACTTGCTTCCAAGGAAGCATACAATTAAACATAGTGATCTGTACTTAGAGACAATGATACTACAATGATAAAACATGCTTTGGGATGTCATGCCCTCAAACTTACAACACATGATATATAAGCACTTAAGAAATGGAGTTTACATTGCAGTGGGCAGGATTTATTTTGTTGTTCCCGCTCCCACCATCATGGTCAACTGTGGGATCAAATTACATATGCTAATATAATAAGAACATGGTTTGCTCAATCCAATTTTTTAGTTTCACACCACCAAATGAACCATTATATGGACTGAAATCCATATAACCTGAATACCATGAGAAAATAATCCAAATAAAATAGAAAATTCTGTCTTTGCTGCCCTCTAGTGTTTCACTGAAATTTTGCAACCAGGTAAAATAGAACTCGTTTGTTAAATGGGCAAGAGTTACACGTGTTAGAAATTCTCTCTCTGTGCCGTTTCCTTCAGTAGGCTATGTGTAATTGCGAGATAATTCTATTTTCTAGTACTTCAGCAAGTAAACCTATAAAGACTGAATAGCACACTGTAGTTGACTGTCTCAGTATCTTGTCAAAGTGTTTCAGCCTAAAGTATTATTAAATTGAAGTCAAAAGATATTCAAGCCAGCTCTCTGTCTTCCTCTCTGATATAAGTTTTCTAATTTTTAGAATTATTACTAACAGTTCCTGGAGAAAGGAGCAGTTTGTCAAATATGTATATTTTAACAAGTGTTTCAAGAAACACATTTGCTACAGTGAATCCCACTAATGAGATTAGACTGCCATCTACTGTTTTTCAGTGAAATAGTTTTAATAGAGATGGAAACAGAATCAGTTTAAAAATCCTTTTTTGCAATATCTGGGGGGGGGACAAATTTGATCTTTGTGTATCCCAATAGGAAAACAGACCTGGTCTGCATCTCCCCAGGAGCTGTATCTAATGTTAGATACATATTTTTTCTACATTGTTTCAAGCCTCAAATTGAAGGATATCCTTTGTGGGTTTTTCTAGCCCATGATCACCAGAAGCCTCTTTCTCAGCCTCAACAACTCTAAAAGGTATAGACTTCAACTCCCATAGTTCCCCAGCCTTGCTGAGTCTGAGTAACAAAGCCATAAGCAATCATTGTTTTCATTGCAATTATTAAAGTATCAGGATTCATTCAAAAAAAAAACCAATTCATAATTAACAGCTTACAAACAATAGTCCGTTAAGAGGACTGAGGGTACATTCAGGTTATAGAGGACCCATAGCATAAAATGACCAAGTTCTCATCCTTTAGAAAAATTCACTGCAGTTTTTACAGGTATGTTGAATTGAATTCTTCATTGTCATTCTATGTATATACACAGTATACCCATACAACGAAATTCACATAACACCCAGAGACCAGACCCAACACACATACACACATGACAATCTCCAAACATCCCCAACCTGTCAAAATTTTCCACTTCTAAAAACACACAAGCATCCACACAACAGACCAATACTGTCCAACAGCTCACTGATGGTGGTCCTTAAGTTCATTGTTAAATGCAATTATAGCTCTGGGGTAAAAACCATTCAGAAAATGTGTGGTCCAAGTTTTAATTGTTCTGTATCTTCTGCTAGAAGGCAACAGTTCACAAAGATTGTAAGCATGATGGGAAGAATCTCTTAGAAAGTTGTGCAACTTCCTCAAACAGTGGGATGCAAAGATGTCGTCCGGGCTTGGTAGCTGGAGCCCAATGACATTCTGGGTAGTTTTAATGATTCTCTGTAGAGCCTTTTTCTCCACTACAAAGCTTCTCTTATATCATGCAAGAATGCTGTATGTCAGGACACTCTCAATGGTGCTGTGGTAGTAGGACAGAAGTAGATGCTGAGATAGATTTATCTTCCTGAGCATTCTCAGGAAGTACAAGCTCTTCTGTGCTTTTTCCACAAGCATGTTAGAACCTTTACAAGATAATTATTGGTAAGAAATATCCCAGTGTAGCAAGCAGAGTTCACAGACTAATAATAATAATAATAGTAATAATCATCATCATCATCATCTATGTTTAATCATATCTCTACTTTCCTTGTATCCCTATTTGAGGGAACAGTATTATAATTAACAAGCTATTGCTGCCAAACACTCAAAAAGTTTGAGGGCGTATCTAATATCATGAAGGGCCCATATGAAAATATTATTTGTCTTCCTTGGAAACCCACAGTGAGAACTGGGGGAAAAAAAGATGTTTAGCTATAATACCCACAAAGTCACCTCTGAGCTCAGAAGAGCCCTTGACTGAAATTCTCAATAAAGGAAGGAAGGAACGAACAAAGGAAGGAAGGAAGGAAGGAAGGAAGGAAGGAAGGAAGGAAGGAAGGAAGGAAGGAAGGAAGGAAGGAAGGAAGCTGAACTTTATTACTTTGGCTCACTCTTCCTAAAGAAGCATTTTCAATGTCATGAAATATGCCACTGTGCAATATGTCACTAGTAACAAGAACTCTGCAGCTTCATGGCCCTCCTGAGTTTTGTGCAAAGAGTCGTTTGGAACAGTTACCGCTTACTCAAAAGAAACATGAAGCATAACTCCATCCGTTTCCTGAATTATTCATTAGAAGGAATACATACAAATCTGTGTTGAGAAACAGGAATACATACAAATCTGGTTGAGAAACAGAGAAGATCTGCAGGTACAGGAGGTGGGTGGAAAGAGTTATCACTGAGTGCTTTTTTCTGCATCGGTTTGCTACCCCTATATTTTAATTTGTGTGGAAAGTTCATTTTTCTTTATTGGGGGCCATCATTTACCAAAAAACAGAGATACGATATGTAAACCCCAGACATTCAGGTTTTCCTGAATGAGTTGGCTCCCTTCTTTTGATTTTCTTTTTAAAATAATAATAATAATAATAATATAATAATATAATAATAATTGTTGTTGTTGTTGTTGTTGTTATTATTTTAATGGGAGGTTAAAACATGCCTTTGAAAACACACAGAAAGTAAATAAAAAGCAAGGAGAGTGAGAGGAAATTATTCAAGTACTGGAGGAGAAATTACTGCAGGCAACAGTTTTCACACATTGTTGCTCAAATCAGGCTTACAAGATGACAGTTCTAACTCTCCTGCCGACAACATTCATGGTGACTCTATTACATTATTTACTTCTTGTAAAATAACATTCTATTACAGCTCTGGCAAGTTGCTATTCTGAGTTCAAGGATAAAAGATTCTCTTTGTCTGTAATTTGGGGCTCCCAACTCACTACGATAGATCTGTGGAGACCTTTATTAAGAAGATATGTGAACACTCTCCATTTTACTGCCTCAGGAAAAAAGAAAAGGAGGGGGAGAGACTAATTCTCAGATCATTAGATCCTGCTAGCTGTGATTAAAATTGGTTCCTAGGTCAGAGGAAGGTCATTCATGCCCTAGTCATCTCTCAACCGATCACTCTAAGGTGCTGTCCTATCCAGAAGCTTCAGCTAATTCCAAACAGAGATGTGTAGGCAGTTACATGTGCTTGTAGAAAAGCACAAATTGGTTATCAACAAGCTTCCAGGACCTAATCAAGGTGCTGGTTTTGACCTTTAAAGCCCCATAGGGCAAGGGACCGGGAACTCATTGTTAGTTGGTTCCAACAGGCACAACAATTAATGAAAATAATGAGTAGCAAACCTACATAACTAAGGCATGACCCTTTGTTTCAGCAGGAAAGGATAATGAGTCATGAGGCAGCTGACACTGACAAGTTCTAGCCTCTGTGTTGAGTACCAAACAAACAATGAGTACTGGGATAAAATTTAAATTAAAATGCCTCAAGTACCAAATTTAATGAATTTCAAAGCGGTCAAGTACCAAGATACCACTGCATTTGAGGGACATGATTATATCTATCCATTCCTTCAGATCTGGAAGAAGAAGGCATGCTACAGGTCCTGTTGTAACAGTTCTGCTGGCAGTGGACTCAGACAGTGAGGAGGTTGGGGAGGAACTTGGGCTAGTTCTGGAATCTGGACAAGGCTCTGATGGATGCTCTGCATCGGAAGCAGAGAGAGGGCCAGGGCCATCCAATATTTCCCAGCTGCCTTTGGAGTCTGAGATAAGTGGGGAAGAAGAACAGCTGGAGCCTGATCCATATGTATGTATGTGCAGAGCTGTCAGGAGAGGAGAACAATTAAGGAACTGGGGCCACGGGGGAGTGGGAGGAAGTGAGAGGGGAAAGCAAGGCATATGTGGACACTGAATGGCCTCTCCCTGGGGAATAAATAGAAGCAAAAGGGGAGTGATGGTTGCAGTAGGCAATTAGTTTGCTTATTATTATGAAAATTTGCTCATGTCTCGGAGATTCCTTTCCAGGAATTAATGTACAGCTTTGCAGGAATTAATTTACAGCTTTGCAACTGGAAGCTCTCAACCTGGCAATTATCCAAGGACTGATAAGATCTGTTCTTGCACTTAACCCTTGGAAGGATTAGTGCCGGGACTTTTCTGTGTGAATGCTATGAATTCACAGTAACTAAATAAAGAGGGGTTTTTTGGGACAAGGAGTCTGCTAAGCCTGGATCAAAACAGGTCCCATCTCCTAGGGAACAACATTTGATGGGTTCCAGGAAGCTGGCCTTCCCTGCCATGGCACCTGACTTATGGAACAACTACACATGCATATACACTGAAGTGAAGCTGGCTCCATCCCTATTAATTTTCCAGAAGCCCCTCAAAATCAGGTTTGGGAGTCCCAAAAAGAAGACCAAAAAGGTACTGAGGGGATTCCAATATTATTAGCATATGCTGTATTCTCTTTAAAAAAAAAAACTTTGTGGGGGGTTTTCTGATTGTTTTTTATATGTAATGTGTCAGGGCTCCAACAATATACCTCCATTCAAATCATAAGTCTCTAGCTACATCTCTCAGTGTAAAAAAAATGATTTATTAGGAGTGACCATATTGGCGTTAGCTGGGTGCAGCCTACTTTAAGTCACATTATTCATCTCACCCTTGACTCTGGTCTTTCTTCCACCCCCTGGATGTATATTCTCCAATAGGACACATCCATAGCCAAGAGTCATCAATCATGCTCTCCAGTAATAATCTTGCACGCCAACAGCTTCGCTGCCTAGCAATTATCTGAAGCATTTAAGGAATGTCCTACTTTTCCCACTCCATTTCTGCTGGCAACTAAAAAGATCAAAGAAGTATTTTTTAATTGACATAGTGGTTTTATCATTTTAATGTATGCCACTTATATCACCTTTTTGTGAGGGCAGCCATATAAATTTGATGAATAAATTAATTAACATGCTAAACTGGATTAAATTGATACACCCCTTGTGGCTTTTGCTGAATGAGCTACCTCTGAGCAAAGAAACCATGCTTTTGATTTCTTGTGATGGCCTAGCTCGTATATCATGCTAAGACAATAACTGGATTTCTCATAACACAATGAGCTGCAAACTGCCTCATCCCATTTTAGCCTAGCCTAGTATTTTGTGCAAACCCAACCATTAAATCAGAATGAAACATTGAATAGATTTTGATACATCCTTGACAAGAGATGGGAGCTCGCCAGCATGGTGCACTTTAAAGCATACAGAATTGACTCTTGGCTGAAATGATTCAGAATACATTTACAGAATTCACTAGCGTGAGATGCCATGAGAGGCACCCTAGATAATAATTACCTCCCCTTCCTTTTCCGTCATTGTTATCTGACTTGTTCTCTTGAGTAGCAGGCATTTAAAATGGAGCACGGTTGAGAAGCAGCTGTTCCTATTTCCTTCTGTCTTTCTAGCTTTCTAATTCATTCATTTTTAAAACAGTCTTTTTGTAGAGGGATCAACATTACCCAGTGGCATGTTTAGCACTTGATAACTGCTGCCAAATTATAATTCGCTAGGAGAGAGGAAGAGAGGGTGGCATATAAGAAGTTTGGGTGACAATTGTCATGGGATTGCCTGGCCTTCATGATATAAGATGAATTCCAGCCAGCAATAGCACTTAGACTTATATACCACTTCACAGTGCTTTACAGCCCTCTCCAAGTGGTTTACAGAGTCAGCATTTTGCCCCCAACAATTTGGGTCCTAATTTTACCCACCTCGGAAGTCAGCCTTGAGTCTGGTAAGATTTGAACTGCCAAATTGCAGACAGCCAGCAGTCAGCAGAAGTAGCCTGCAGTACTGCACTCTCACCACTGTGCCACCATGGCAAAATTTTTAGATTGATAAAGATAGCCAAATCAAAAGACTCAAGATCAGGACCAGATGAGCTTCCTAGGAGATAGTATATGACAGGAATATATTGGCATAAATTTTTGAACTTGAAGGATAAGCTCATAAGGGTTCACAATATTTAAACCGAAGGCCAGGTCAGACTTTTTCATTAATTCTAGCAATGGAACAGATGACACTCTTCTTCTTTTCATTTCATTTATCCCCAAGGTAATAGAGATGTGAAAGAAAATAGAAAGATAATTTGTGTAACATATATTGTTTTATTGACCAACAAAGGGACAGCTAAGACTATTTTCTTCTTTCTCTTCTCAGGACTGTTGCAGTTCACTTTACAGATAACAGATAATCAGAGTTGGAAGGACTTTATAGACTGCATTCATGCATCATGCCAAGCTATAAAGCTATTGTTTATTTTGGCTGTGAACCCATCCAACTTCTTTTCAAAATGATCATCCATCACGATAAGTTATACCTTTTGTATCTTTATATATTCAAATTCCAGTTGCAGCACTCACAAATATAATAGGTCATGTAAATTCATGGCGAGGGTTTAAAAAGCCTGCTGAATAGTGATACTGTAGATAAACCTGCAAATAACATTTATGTAATTCAGTATGTAAATGCTAGCAACAGGAATCCTTTTTTATTTATTGCAAAGGCTAGCACATTCATCAACTTGCCTAATTAAAATTTAGCAATTAATGAGTAGGGCCAAATGGCACAGTGAGGTCAGAAGCAGCCTAAGCAAACTTATCATCAATGTGGAGTACAGTGGAGTTTCTAAAAAGTTCAGACTTTGCTTAATTAACCAATCTAATTACAGCCTTGACATCACCAAATGTAAAATGTTCTCTTCAAAAGACAAAAAGTCAAAGGTTTAATAGAGCAAGCAACCTTCTTTTTTTTCTAGGAAAGCAAGACAGAATTCTGAGTGGATGGCAAGAAGCTTTACTAGGCAATCAACAGAATTGTTGCAGTATTTTTGACTGAAATTAAAGCTAAGCAATAAAGAAGAATCCCAACGCAACAAAGGAACTATAAGGGAATAAAAACTCATGCATATCCTGGGACATGAACTAACACCAAGTCAAGGCATTTAATAATCATCTTTCTTTGCTAAGATGTTAGTTTTTATTCCATGGCCTCAAGCCACTAGTTGGGGGTGAGAGAAAAACATGTCCATCTACAAAGAAAGCAAGCTTTGGGATTATCATTTCATTGATCCACAACACACACACACACACACACACACACACAAAAGCAGAAGCAGAAATATTGTTCTTGCTCTCTTTTCTGTATTAAATAAAGAATTACTGGGGGGGCGGGGGGGAGAGAGAGAAGGGAAGCACTGATGCTTGCTGACTACAAGGATTCAAAATCTCATTCCAAAAGAGATTATAGGATATTCAGTTTTGTCCAGATTTAGTTGTATGGTCTGGGAAAGAGAAACAAATGCTGGTTGAAAATTTTCAGAGTCAAGGAACAATCTTTGGTTGGGTTGTCTTTGTACAAACCAGATAAATAGATGGAGGGGGAGGAGGGAGGGAGGGAGGGAAGGAAGGAAAGAGAGAAAGAAAGAAAGAAAGAAAGAAAGAAAGAAAGAAAGAAAGAAAGAAAGAAAGAAAGAAAGAAAGAAAGAAAACAGAACTATACAAGCAAAATCAGAACCATGAATATAATGGAAATCTGATGGATAGTGGTAAATCCATAGGTTGATTACAAACCTATAAAAGCTTCTACAAGACCAAGCTATTCCTCTAAGTTTTGGGGGAGAAAATATTAAAAGACTGGCCAATTAATTAGGTTGAATTCCTAAGAAGGATTCCAGTAAGAGAATGTCAATTTATCTGACAAACATTGCAGCACAGGTAAAATTGCCTTTCAACCACCACCTCCTCCTCCTCCTCCTCCTCCTCTTCCTCCTCCATCATCATCATCATCATGGTATTCTTTCTAGATTAGGTAGTGATGTGAAAACCCCACCGTGGTGATTTGGTTCTAAAAATAAATAGATAGATAGATAGATAGATAGATAGATAGATAGATAGATAGATAGATAGATAGAATAAATAAACAAACAAACAAACAAACAAATATTACTTGTAGAGAGAAATTTATTACCATTTTTGGCATTTATACACAGGCAAGATTTCTTGCAAATTCTCAGACAAGAGAGCCAATGAGAATATCACATTGGTAAATTCATATATACATTTTTAAAGGGACTATTTAAAGACATCAGATCAAAATATTCTAATGGAGCCACCTTGGGAACAAAAAAAGCAATTCTTTGCAGATCAAAACAACATGATTTTCTAATGAATCTCCTTTTGGAAAACATCCTATAGTTGAGGAGCCAACGCAAATACAGTAGTTGCATTATTTCATATAAAAGTAAAGTGGAAAGGTGATGCTTAATAGTCCAAAGGCCACAATGTGTTCCGATTCACTTTCTCAGTAATTGTAGTGACGAGAAAAATAGACCTCTTTTTTTTAGTTACACCAGAGGTGATATTCAGCAGGTTCTGACCAGTTCTAGAGAACCAGTCGTGGAAATTTTGAGAAGTTCAGAGAACTAGCAAATGCCACCTCTTACTGTCCCCACCAACCCCATCTAATCTCTGCCTCCCATCGAGTCCCAGCCGATCGGCGGGGTCTTCTTTGGTTGCCCTGCGCAGGAGAACAGAGCTGCAAAGCAGGTTAGTCGGGTGAGGAGGGAATGGAGATTTTGCAATATCCTTCCCCTGCCACGCCCACCAAGCCATGCCCAAAGAACTGGTAGCAAAAAAAAAAAAAATNAATATCCTTCCCCTGCCACGCCCACCAAGCCATGCCCAAAGAACTGGTTGCAAAAAAAAAAAAAATTGAATCCACCACTGAGTTACGCCAATTCTTCCCCCTATCCAAAGTCCAACAGGAGATTCATGTACACACACAAAGTCTGAAGTTTTGATGGCCTAATTTCTAATGTGAGTAGATAAACTATGTTTTTGATGAGTGGCTAAGCAGTTCTTCCTTAATCAGCACAGAATATGGTTTGGTCACAGACAATACGATCTGCCATGTGGATGTTCGGGTAACAAAAACTACTAATGTTGGAAACCAGCCCATTTGAGATTTATCTTAATCCAATACTGTCCACTTGCCAGAAAAATCTGAAGACAATTTTTTTGTGAAAGATTTCTGGAGCCTGATGGGATCTTATTCGTTTTATTTGTATGTTTCCATATTTCCATGGAGTCTTACAATTACAGCAGAATACTATTTGAACAAGAACAACATTATTTCTCAAAGGATTTTGCATTTTGTAGTGGGGTGGGGAACAGCTCTATATCCAGTGATCTGTGATTCATGCTTGAATTATTTTTTCCTTCTTCAAATATCTGGAAACTATCTGAAGATGCTAATCATTACGGTTATAAATCTAGGAGAACAGCTATTTGATATCCTAAATTTCTTAAAAAGCCAAAAAAAAAAAAAAGCCAGCTAGTTTTGTTATCATTTCTCTCCCCCTCTCTTTTTACTGGCTTTATTTTCTGGTACTAAAGAGTTTTCAGTCTTCAGATAAGATCATTTATTAATAGTAATCCAAACAAGCAAAGTTGTTCACCATAACATATAGCCCAGAAAGGGTATAGGAAAGAGCAATAAATTAGTCTTTGATGAAAAAGTACCCAAAGAGCCTCAAGAAAATCTTCACATTTAATGATCAAGCAGCTTTAGCGCTTGAAATTTATATACTGACTTTGGGCAATAAAGCAAAGATAAAAGATTCAGTCTCCTCATTGACAATCCCTTTTAGAAAGATGCAAACAGGGGGAGTGTACAGAAGGATGAAATTATTATTCATTTTTCTTTTGTTCCCTCTTGAGATTAGGAAAACAGAGAATTGGAAAAGAGGCATCGAATACCATCTCAAAAGATATAGCCTTGATTTTAGGACTCATTATCCTTGCATTTGAATGTCCAAAACAAAACAAGTGTAAGTTGTTCTTCTTGACAAGAAGAAGATGTGCATTCTTCTAAAGAAAGAAGACAGAACAGTTGAACCTTTCTAATTTACTGAAGGAGAAAAGTATTTCCATCACTGTTCCTATTCCTAATTCCTCCAAAGCATTACACATTTGGTTGTTATAGTTGCCTTCATTCCCGAAGCTGAGAATGGACAGATAATGTCATGAGCTAATCAGGAATTGTTTGAGAGAATCCCTTTTTCTCTCTCTCTCTGTTTCACTTGATCTACTGAATCTGTACTTTGGATTCTGTGAATGAGGAGATGGTGGAACATCACTTCATCTTCTTCCTTGCAGTTGTGTGCAGAGCTTGAAGGTGAGTGATCCTCAGTGCTTTCAAGAGGTAGGAATTACCAACATCTGATGCCATTGTCTCCAGTCTACAACAAAGCCCTTTCAGCAGGTCTGAGAAGATTCCACAACCAATTGCATTCAGATTCAGGGCACAAATAAACCCCAAAGGGCCTCACCAGCTCTCAGACAGAGTGCTAACAACCAGATGACTGAAAAGAAATATAATCCTTCCATCCCTCCCCCTCCCCATCCTATTACAATCTATCCTTTCATCCTTCTACCATCAGAACTGATGAAGCTTCTTGGATGAGAATCAAAAAGTTTCCCTCTTCCCCCTCAAGGAAAAAACAGTCCAGTTGTCTTTGGAAAAAGACACTCATTCATTCAATGGTAATCAACCCTAGGTAAGCCAAAACACTGAACACCATCTCACTTCAACTTCTACCAAAGGGCACACCTAATACACTACTTTGTGTGTTATCTTTGTTATTGATATAGAATATTTTACAATTTCATTGATTTTGGACTAGCATGTTGAGAAACTATCTATGACATGGATGGAAAGTTTTCAAATCACTCTTCATACAGAAAAAGTAATCCATTTCATTCTGCTTTGTTTTTAGTGTTTTATTTTTGACCTTCTTTATTTTATTTCTTCTTTCTCCCTTTTTTTAAATTTTTCTCTCCCC